>RJWM01002949.1:0-120089 GCA_004363535.1 Dasyprocta punctata | reverse complement strand
AATCTGTGATAGTACCAGAAAACTCACTCAAGACTATAAACTCACCTGGAATGTTCCATCGATCCACTGAGCCCTGTATGAGCCATCACATCTGAGTTCTGAAAGTTCTTAGTGTCCCTGTCATTTATAGTAGGTTTTTTTTTTTATTGTTGTGTCATTTTTAGGTGAAATGCAGCAAATTTCATTCAGTAAATGGTCACTCAAGGAAGAAAGGAATGCAATTGACCCCTCATAGTGTACCCTTTTGAGGGCATGTAAGTGTTTTTGTTGCGGTCCTGATAGCTGCTGTAACAAGCAAACCTTTAGAAGCTTATTTGCTAAAATTTATTTTATACTCGGGTGAAGTTCAAAATAGATTTTGCTAACAGGTGGGCAGCTCTCCTCCAAGTGTTGCTGCTTCCCATAGGTGCGTCACTTCAAAGATGGCAGTGCTCATGTGAATCAAGCTGGAGGAGGAAGGAGCATGACAGAAAGGCAGGGGAGGTCCTGTGAGCTGGACCGGAAGTGGCACATGTTACTTCCTTTCATGTTCTGTCATCTTGTTCAGTACTTTCTGTCCAGGAGTATTTGCATATAGCCAGAAGTCCTACCTCTAGAAGATTTTGTTTGCCTGTGTTTTGCCAGCCCTGGGGAGGATCATGGCCTTGACTCTGGGGCTCTGTCTCCCCAATGACAGCAGGTTAGACAGGGGAGAGTGAACGATGGTAGAATTATTTACTGAGTTATGAGGAGTTTTGAAATTTGTGAGAGAAGCTAGAGGTATAAATTACAATCCAGTCTCCTGGACATCAGGGAAGTCAGAGAGGACACATGATTCATGAGAACAAAACACAAGAACTACCTCAACCCTGTGCTTAGAGGACCCAAAGCTAAGTGTAAGCACTTGAGCCACCCCTGAAGGAGACATTTAGCCCCCTGGAAGGTTGGATATCCCATACTGAGTTAGAAGCCCAAGATCCTGCTCAAATGCCTGGATTCCACATGATACTGAAAAAGGACTTTGAAAACTAAACCTGACAAGTTGAACTGACCTCCATGGTAAGAAACGATGTCTTTGGGCCTCTGAAGTGTCCATTCTTCAGGCTCTCTGACAATATTCGTTATGGGCTATTCATTTTATTCCTTAAGATTCAGACTCCTTCCTCAACTTCCCATCACTTTTCTCTTACTGTGTCACCAATATTGACCTCGCTTCGGTCCCCAGCCTGGCCTCACCTGGAAGTAGGAGTCTGTGGCCCTTGCCTGTTGCAAAAGAATACTTTGCCTGCAGATGCTGTCAGACTGTGGGAGGTGGAGAAGGGAGTGTGTGTGTGTGTGTGTGTGTGTGTATTTGAGGGCAGTTCTTAGGACTGACATGGCCACATCTGCTCTCAATTTCTTCCATCCCAGACTTTCTTTCTGGATGAGTCCAGAAGTCACCAGCTATAGTCATTTGAGGCTATCCAGGCTGGAGTGCATTGATTCCAGCTCCCTGCTCTTGGGGAAGGAGGGCGGGAGGGAACTCGAAGAGGAGCCTGGAGGGGATTTTGTGAAGCTTGCTGCTCTGTGTGTCATTTTCCTGCAGTTTCGTTAAGAATCTGTGCATTTCATCCTCGCCTGGTTCATTCAGTGCGTCACCCAGGAGGCATCTGAGCCTCGCCATTTTGGCAGCCGCAGGGCATTTGTGCCTGGCTAATTATGGGCAGCTCTGATCTGAAGTAACAAGGTTGAGTGGAGATAGGTTGAGAAATGACCCAGACAGAAGCAGGGGCTCAGGCTGGCAGCCCTGACTGCATCACAACTGCACCCGTGGCTTGGGATGAGGTCAGGGCATTTTTGCTTTGTGACAGATTGGGGACGCAGGAAAAAAAAAAGTATAGTTCAGACTTTGTTCTGGCTGAGGACAGAGCTGACACGGATGCAGACCAAGGAGTTCATAGCCAGGGAAGGGAGAGTGAGACAGTCCAGAGTTTAAGCTGAGGATGATTCTCCTGGCTCACATAAGCTGTCTACTAATAAATTATGGTCATCCGCGTCTTGTAAGGGGAACTTTCTCCCCCTGCAAAGTGTCCCTGTGTCCCCAGAGTACAGGGGCAGAAAACTCCCTGAAAGCCCCGCATTACAGTTCTGAGCAATTGAGAATATGACCCCATAAAGGGGGACACCCACATTCTGGAGGCTCAAAATCCTTAAAGCAGTAGGCAGAGGTATGCTTTTCACGTGCTAATTGTAGGAACATTTAATTGAATGGAGCCCACAGGAACAGTCACCGCCCTCAATGCCAATTAACCTTGTGGCTCAGGATACCCTAGCAGAGAAAGACTTGGATGACACGTGGCAAACCAGGCAGCTGCCACTGATCATGTTAAGAAGTGGTTTCAGCCTAACATGGGACTTTGGAGGATGTGAAACTGTCCAACCCTTGCTTCTGCAGAGAGTTGTGTCACGGCGCTACAAATCCTTTTGCATATGGCTTCTCACATTCAAAGGGCATCTTTGGTCAAGGAGAAGACATTAGCTCTGTGCATTATTTACATTTTCCCCCTTTGGATACCAAGAGGGGTAGGATATGATTTGTACTTTTGAATCCTGCTTTCACATAACTTACAAAGAGCTTTCAATCTGTCTTTGTAAATGACCCAGAACAGTTGGACTCGGAAGACATTTTTTGGACTACCTTAATGTATTTGTGTTGCTGATGTTTTCCTTGGAAAAAACAAAAAACAGGTAATTAGATGGTAGGAATTTGTGTCTCAATCCAGTGAGCTCTTGCATTGACATTAATTTTACATACAAAATAAAAGTTCTGAGTAATGGAAATGGTTTTTTAATGATCAGAGCCTATTGCAGAGGAATAAGAAAGCAGAGTACAGTTTCTAGTTTAATTACTTTACACAGACATGACAGTCGTCTAGAATAATCCACGAGAGTATAAATAGTTCCTCACCTGCAGTTTTACATGGGGATCTGAGGCAGGATATCCACTCTGTTTATGTTCTTTTTTTGCCTCTCCACACCCTTCTGGTTCAAGGAGCTGACAGTGGAGACATTACCCAAAACTGTCACATGATAAGGACAAATAACATTTGACATTCAATAATTATTCACCCAAAATAGTCAGCTACCACAGATAATCCCATGGGAAATGAGTTAACCCATCTATAGATGGAATAAGTATTTGGTCTTGCTTCTGTTGACTTTCAGATCCTGTTGTCTGTCAGATAGCCATGCCCTGTTATCTATCAAATACCCAGACACTTATCTATCAAATATCAAAAGCATAGTTTTTAGCTGTGTTGCTTTTCAACCAGCTTGCTAGCTAGGGCCACTGGGACACAGTGGCAGGAATAAAGATCAAGGTCATATTTTTTCGTGTTCTCCTGAATCCCACTAGCCTGATGCTGTTGTCTTCTGTACTTTGCCTGCAAGATTCAGGGCTCAGAGTTCTCCTTCTCAGGTCTCCTTCCTGTCCCCTCGGCTCTTTCTGCTGAGACGCAGAGATGCAGGGTGGCTCTGAAACACTTGTATTTGCCTTTCCTTCTCATAGCCTTATTTGTTCTGATGCCTCCTTTACAAGCATCTTGTGGACTCCTCTGCCTAATAGCTTCAGAAAGAACCCAGCAAACAGCACACAGCCCGTTCATCAAAGTGCAGGGCATGTATCCTTTCTCGGACAGAGGGAATAATCGTAAGTGCCTCGGAGGAGTTCATGGGCCCTGGGTCCCAGTGTAGGATCACAGACAAGGAAAATTTCCCTCTTGATGCCTCCTGCCTTGCATCCTTTTATTCCTCCAGCTGAGAAAGAAGCAGAGAACTGAGGGGAGGAGAGAGAGTTCAGCTGGCATCATTAAAATGACACCTCCAGTTCTCCTGTGAGATTTCTCTCATAGAAAGCTGAATTCTGCTGAATTCTGCTGGGACAATTAGCAGATCGGGAGTCATGGCTGACCCTCCAGAATTCTCTGAACTGTGTTTATTATGCAGCAGGAAGATGTCACACCTCTAGCATTGCCTTCAGTTTCTCGTGACTGCTGTCTAGGGCTCCACAGGTCACCATGGGAAGTGGGGAGTGGGCGGGGAGGGGGCAGTTGCATTAAATTTTGAGGCTTGGGATTCTGGCCAGAGGCAGGGAGTACAAAGAAGCTGTGGTGTGGGGAGAGATAGGGAACTCCCGCTTCCTTCCCCAGAAATAGCAGCCTACTTTCCAACAGACAGATCATGCACAGTCTGCAAAAGTACAGCTTTTGCACACATGCTCGCCCGTGCTCTCTTGGTTGTGCCCAGTGGTCCTGTGCCCTCACAGCAGGAACTGTGCTGCTCATGGTCCCCCTTAGGGTGACCCTGCTTATTGGACCTTTTATGACTGGCACCTGCTGGTTCCTATGTAGGGAATCTTTCTTCCTTTTACCCAATGGATCTGGCAGACTCTTGCTGTTCTATGTAGACCCAGCTCAAAATCCCCTCCTCTTTGAAGCCGCTGTACACATGGAGCTCTCTTCCAATGCTGCACCGTGTGGAACATTGTTACCTTTATCGCTGGCAGGTGGTACTGCATCTTTGACATATGCAGCTGTCTCTCCCTTCTCCCTGAGACCTGACCCTCATCTTCTCACATGCTCTGCATGAGCCTTCTCTACAGAAATGTGCCTGGGACATATAGGCAGTTAATATTTGCTAACGAATGGGTGACTCATTTGGGGAGGTGAGGATGGTTTGGAATATTAGCTACTCTGTTTGAACTCTAAGAATGAAATGTTCTTATGGAATACAATTTCTTGCATATATGTTATTATTATTATTTTTCTACTAAGAACATTGAGTTCAAGGCCAGTCTTGGCAACATAATAAGACACTCTCTTTAGAAAATCAAAAACAAAACCACTATCCAATTTTACTTTTACTAGATGCCACACAACTTAAATAATTACTTTTCTGGTGGAAAAATGTGTTCTACATTGCTCCTAGCATCTTTAGGGTTCACCCTGGGGTTCTCCAAAAAAAGCCTCCGTTCCTCCATGGAAAGGATTTCCCTTTGAACTGCTGCCTAGGAGGAAACTCGATCTTTGTGCACTGGTTACTTTGAGCTCTTACTTTCCCAGCTAGTCTTCTTAGGGAAAAATTCTTCAGCCTGACATTTGCTGTGATGACCCAGGTAATATAGCATTTCCCCTCAGCTAAATTCTAAAAGGCAAAAGACTACTTTTGCTCAGCCAGGAAAAAAAAAAAGAAAAAAAAACATTTAATAGAAAAACAAGTCTTATGGCCATTAAAAACAAACAAACAAAAGGCTTGGCAATCTAGTACCTTTCCTCCAAGATGCTCAAAACACCTCCAGAGCAAGAGCAAGGTCTTTGTCGCATGTATGGGAGAGCAGTTGACTGCGTTCTGAGTCCACATCTGATGTATTTGTTCAAATCTGGCTGCCGAGCAGTGTATTTGCATGTTTATCTTTGGACTCTGTTGCTAAAACAAGGAGAGCTGTGATGAGACCCACAGCTGGTGAGCTGGCCCCAGGCCTGGGCAGCCCGGGCTCCATGGTACCCTCCCTGGGCCAGCCAGCAAAACTTCCAGGGCTGCCGAGGGGAGGTGGTTTGGGGTGGGCCAGGCCGGGGCTCTTCTCCTTTGCCTGAGCTGACACCACAAATGGAACCAGCACAGAATTTGAGGTCTGTGAGCCCTTGCCAAACCTGCCTGCTTGGTGATTACAACAGGGAGGGAGGAGACAAAGTACTGTATATAGCTTCCAAGGATGTACTAAGACCCAAGGGAAGCAAGATCATCACTTTTTTTTTTTTATTGTGAAACTAAGAATAAACACATTGTCTAGCTCTAAAAAGTCAGATCTTATTTATTAAGAACATTTAACATGACTGCCTGCTTAAAAATTTCAGCGTATAATACCGTATTGCTTACTGCAGGCACAGTGTTGTACAGCAGACCTGTAGGGCTTATTTGGCTTTCATAACTGAAACTATACCCATCCAATAAGGGTCGCTATTCTTCAGATTTTTATTTTTTCAATAGTCTATATTTTAACCTGATGGAAATGAAAGTATTTGTGTGTGCAAAGACCATTACAACACTTGAACAACTTTGACGTCTAACCTATAATTCAAAGTTGGGTTATTTTGCTTACTGCTTTACTCAGTTTCATTTATTAAGATCATCACTTTTTAACTGACCAATTTCTCTCTTTAAGACTTCAAAAACTCTCCTGACTGAAAACAGGGCTGCATGGTCATCAAGAGTGCAGGAGTGCCCTGCTGCCAGGAGTTGGCTTGGGGAGGCAGGGTGTGTGTGTGTGTGTGGGTGTGTGTGTTTGTGTGTGTGTGTAAGCCCTGAGCTAGGTGTGAGCCTGTACAGGGGAGCCACATTACTTGCAGAGTCTGTGTCCACAGATGCACCTGCGAGCTAAAATGCATTCACACCCCTGCCCGCTTGACCCACCCAAACCAATGCTCACAGCACTTTTTGCAGATGTGCAGAACAGTGACACATTTGAGTTGCCTGCCTGTCCTGCATGCTCCCAGCTGAGGCCACATAAGGTGACATTCTGCCTTCTAGTTGGAGCACTGATGCCATAAACAAGTGTCTTTCCGTGGTCTATTTAATGCCACGTGTTCCCACATGTTCGTGCCCTTTGTTGGTGATGTTGCTCCGTTAAATGATCTGCAAGCAGAGCGCCAAAATGCTGTGTTGGGCTCCCCAGGGCAGGGAAACCGTGATGCGCCTTGCGGAGAAAATCTGTATTAGATCAGCTTGGCTCCAGTACAAGGTATAGTACTGTTACTCTGTGACTGGGTGCTAATGAATCAGTAATATATATTAAATAAGAGGCCTTTAAACAGACACACAAAATAATTATATATACATTGATTGGTTTATAATGCTCTTGTGATCTGAAGCCCTGGGAACCCAACCTGAATCTCTCCAAAGGAGCAGTGATTCAGGATTCACTAATTCTACTGTAAATAATGAGAGTTGATCATGCTCGGCATTGAAGGAGCTAAGAGTAGTGGTGCAGCTCTGTTATCCTACAACTCTGAGAGGTTGAGGCAAAAGGATCACAAGTTGGAGTCCATCCTGGGTGACTTAGCAAGACCTTGTCTCAAAACAAACAAACAAACAAAAACTGGATGAGTAGCTTCATGTGAAGGCCCCGCATTGCATTCACAATCTCATTCACACACACACACACACACACACACACACACACACACAGCTACAGTGCAACAGTGCTTGAGTACAGCATTTTGTGTAGCGTTATGTGTGTGTAATCCTGTGTTTGGAAACCTTTGGCTGAAATCCTGGAGAAACCTCTCCAGTGGTGTAGTTTGTGCCTTTACATGGGCTGCTGGGCTGGGTTGGGGGTGGCTATGGGAGATGTGGGTGCAGCTGTAAAGCAAGGTGTTAGGGTCTAAATCCATGTGCTAAAATCCTGACTCTCAAGGTGATGGTATTATGAGATAAGACCACTGGGAGGTGGCTGGGTCCTTCGAGAAGAGGCCCGTGGAACTGCCCTGCCCCTTCCACCACTTGAGGACACAGGAAATAAGTGGGTCCTCACCAGATGCTGCATCTGTCTGTGCCTTGATCTTGGCCCTCCCACTCCAGAACTGTGGGAAATACATTTCTGATATTTAGGAGCTACCCAGTGTCTGGTGTTTTATTACAGCAATGCAAATGAACCAGTGAAGCGCCACTGACTGATCTTGAAGTGCAGGAGACTTAATTGCAGAAGGTAGTTGCACTTGGCATGCTGTGTCCTCTGAGGCCCAGGGGTGGGGGATCTTCATGAGCTCCTGGTGCAGCCTGGGTCCTGGAGGTCGGCTGTGGATGAGTTAGACCTCCAAACGCATTTGCACAAAAGGACAATGGGAGTATCTTGGGCAGGGAAACTGAGGTAGGGGATAGCAATTCTAATCTGTTGCCCTCTCATTCCTCAGAAAAGACATGGCACTGGATCAGTAGGAAATGAACAAAGTCCAGAATGGCCGCTACTTCTGGGTGCTTCTGAATTGATCTTATCTGAACTTGAATGCAGTCCTCTGAGTTCTCATCCTCTTTCTGCTGATAAGGGGCAAGCACAGAGAGGTTACCTGAATGGTCAGAGGACACACAGCTGGGAAGAGATAGGATAGAGGTTCAAGCCTATATTAACTAAAAATGCCTTGAGGCAGTGACCGACTAGTGGAAATAAAGGACGGGACTGCAGGAAAAATGAGCACCGAAACTTGGGTTTCGTCTGGGTGTGTACAGTGGTGTCATTGAGCGAAATGAGGACGTTGAGTGTTCGCAGGGGATGGGGCTGAGTTGAGCCAGTTGTTCTCAGTGTGGATGACCGCACCTCTGAGGACACTTGGCTGCTGGTTATCACAGTGGTGTCCGAAGGTGGGGAGTTGCTGTTGGGATCTGGTGAATAGAGGTTACACTCAGACAGACAGCCACAATGAGGAATTATGTTTCCCAACATGTCAATAATGCCAAGACCCAGGATGCCTGATTACCAGGGAGGCAGAGTCTTAAAGAAAGTATGTTTGTTACCTGTCTGGGGTCAGAGTCCAGACACCCAGGGTGCTGAAGACAGGGCAGAGGGCAAGCGCAGTGTTGCCACGGCCTTGCATAATGTTTTCTTTGTGCTGCTCAGTTACATTTCCTGTGTTGAAAAATGACAGACAACATCCAGAAACCGCAGGAAACGTGTTTCCTTATGTCATCGCTCCTGGCTCCAAGTTTACTTTTCCTTTGTGCGTTTTCTATATTAAGCAAGCTGACTGTGTGAGCCATGCCACCACACAGCAGCAGCTGGCACACACACAGCACAGCGTCCCTGGGTCTGAGAGGTCAGGCTGGAGACCTGAGCTGTGTGCAGAAAGACCCACAGGATGCAGGACACCAGAAATCCAGGTCCCCTGATGAGAGGTCAGGCAGACCTGATGGGATGCTTTGGCTTTGTCATTTCTTCACTTGGGCTTAGCGTTTGAAGTGTGTCCTTGGGAACCTTGGGAGGTTTTCAGACATTCGTGAGGAGGAGTGGGTTGTATAAGTTCCTGGATTGGGAAAATTTGCCAGGTGCTGTGGGGTTTGCATCCTCAGTCATGGGATGGCAGAGCACGGGAGGGCAGGTTCTCGGGGAACTTACCAGGGAACCCAGAACTGGGAGCCTCCTGCAGGTGACCTCGCTGGGTGCAAAAAAGGAACCCCTTAAAGATGAGCTGTCCCTGCAAGGGAGCAGAGGTGTTTCATTTCCTGCCTCTGCAGTGGGGTAGGGGCAGCCTTTCTCCAAAGGCATGTTGAAGCCAGTGTCCCCATTTTCATCCAAAAGCAAACCAGGCCAGGCACTAGACACCCTTTTTGGAGGGCTGGGGCCTGTGAGCCTGGCTGCCTGGATGCTCAGCCTCATTGCTGTGCAGTGTTGGGGAATTAACTTCCTTTCTCTGTTCCCTACTTTGCTATCGGTGAAATGAGCGCAGTGTGTGTTCCTGCATTAGAGATGATTTATGAGTTTAAATGATTTGGTGCCAATAAAGTGCCTGGAGTTGTGCCTGGAATATAGTAAATTCTCTGCATTAGCTAGTGTTCATCTCTCTTTACCTTTTAAGGGAGGCAGTGGAAAAGAACTGTGAAAGACAGCTTCATGTTCTAGAGCCCAGCTGTGAACTGCAGCCAGCACTGCTGCTGTTGGCCAACAGGGTGCCTTTATTTGAACTTGGTTGTCAGTGCTTTTACATGGGGCTGGCACGACCCACAGTCCCTCTTCCCAGCACCCTCTTACCCCAAGTCTGTCCTGCATCACATGTTCAGTGTCACTTCGACTCGGTTGCCTGGAAACAAGAGCACAGGACACAGGAAGTTGTGGTAAGCAGAGTGAGGAAGAGCGAGGGGAGAAACTATTTGTAGGATTAGTCACAGGCTGAGCCAGTTGTCACCCTGCCTACTTGAGTGTGCACCTGTTTATCAAGTAGTTGTGTATTTTTTTTTGAGATAAGATCTTTATGTGTAGTTCAGGCTGGCCTCACAGCTGCTACTTTGGTTATCAGAAAACTTCTTTCTGGCGACAGGGACGCACTCATTCCGTAGCACAGGCTGGCCTCCCACTCAACATCTTCCTCCAGTTGAGCATTTTCAAATGCTGGACTCTGCCTAGGAGCGTGCTGAGGATTGGTTGCCATGGCAACAGGTTTAGGGCCAGGAGGGCACCCCACAAGCTGAGCGAGTCCAGGTGGGGCTGGAGGCTTGCCTGGTCCAGCCCTTCCTGCAGCCCCCAGGACCTCGCCTCTGAGGAGCTGGCACCGCTGCTGCTTCCCTTTGCCTGCAGTCGCCTTTTCCACTTCACCGTCACCCAGCTCCTCACACCCCACCCAGCCACGGTGCTCCAGGCAGGTGAAGCAGCCCACCTTCTATAGCACATACCAGCCTGAAGAGCTTTGCACGTGGAGGAGGATGGACGTCCTCTGGAAGCTGAGGTAGAAGACCTAGCTGAAGTGTGACCTCGGGCAAGTCACTGAGCCAGGTAGCCGTCTTCTTGGTCTGTGACGACAGAGCGCTATATCTTGAAGCACTTACAGGATTGTTAGGTTACCAGAGAGAAGCAGTGTGTGTGGAGAGGCGCCTTTTTTATTTATTTGTTTTTAATTTTGGGTATTCTGCAAACAACGAACATTCAGGGTAATTAGTGATAGTTGGATGATTTCTCAAAGGCTGACCACAGAGCCACAGCCTGGGGAGGAAGCAGGGAAGGGTTGCACGTTGTGGTAATTTCCCCGACCACATCCATCAGGGAACAAACTCCACACACAGTTTTTCATGCTTAAGTTTGCTCAGTGTTGTTCTAAAAGTAGAGACAGTGATGCCCCACCTCGGGGCTGCTGTCTAAGGAGCTGGCAACCAGGGTAGACTTGAAGTTTAAATGAGAAGGAGACTAAAGAGAGGAGGAGAGAAAAGGAAGAGACAGGAGAAGGAAGGAAGGGGCAAGGAAAAAAAAAAGAAAATAGAAGGAAAAAATGGAAACAAAGATTTTGTAAATAAGGAGAAGAGGGTTGAAAGGAGAGGAGGGGAATGGGAAAAAAAGCAAGATGTATCGTGCATGGTACAAATTCTTTGTGATGAATGTTATTATGTATATCCAAAATGTACTAATAAAATTAAAAGAACATTTCTGATGGGTAAAAATAAATTTACATCAATTTATTTTGCAGCAGAACAATGACAATGAGATGGGGAAGCATAAGGAAAAGCTGTTTTTTAATTTGCGTTTATTTTTGTAGTTTGGGCATCAAACTTGGGGCCTCACACAAGCTAGACAGGCACCCTACCACTAAGTTATATCTTAGCCCCAGAAATACTATTTTTTTTTTTCCTTAAGAATAGCAGACTTGGGCTGGGAATTTAGCTCAGCAGCACAAGTGCTTGCCTGGCAAACGCGAGGTCCTGAGTTCAATCCCCAGTACCAAAAAAAAAAAAAAAAAAAAAAAGAATAGCAGACTTAGGAATGTAAATGATTAGAATGGGCTGTCAGCACCCTCAGGACAACTGTCCCGACTCTGAGCCCTTGGTGGGTCTAAAACCTTTGCTTGATGTAAGCTAACCTGAATGTGTCTCTTACCTGCAGCTGGATGTAGTGACCATCTAGTAATGTGACTATAATAAATAGGTAAAAATGAGATAGCACATCTAGCAATTCAAATCTGTTCATTTCCACGTGGTAGCATTTGTTGTTCACCTTTTGAGTATTCATTTATAGTTGTATTAAGTAATGTTTTGCTCTTTTAAAGAAAACTAACTAGGGCTGGGGATTTAGCTCAGCAGCGTAAGTACCTGCCCGGCAAGCGTGAGGTTGTGAGTTTGATCCCCAGAACCAAAAAGTAAAATAAAAGTAGATAAATAAAAACATTTTACAATCTAGCTAGTCAGGGGCTGATAAAAGAACGTTAAACTTTGCTATGTGATGTTTCCATCATCAGTTTTTCTTCTAGTGTTAAGTGCTGTTTGTTTTATGAAACACTCATTCTGTAAAGTGTATCTCACAAAACATAAAGTGACCTTGCTTGTTCCCGTTAATTCTTTTTTTAAACTGAAAGTCAGATTAATTGTAGTATGTGGAAATTTATTTTGTGAGTATGTGAGTTACTGAGTTTTGACAAATGGTGTATAGTAATGTGGACAGCAGAATGGGAAGTAGCTGTTGTGTTGGTATAAAGTTACAGTTATACAAGTAAAATGGTCCCAGAGGTTGGCTATTGTACAATAAGGAACTTGTGGTTAAAACTACTGTGTTATGCACCTAAACATGTATTAAGAGAGTACATCTCATGTTAAGAGTTCTCAAACACAATTTAAAACAAAACAAATAGACAAGGAGACTTCTGGAGGTATGTCTTTTAGCTGTGATGTTCACACTCAAGTTCAATTGATTAAATGTGTGCAGGACTCTGGGCAGCTGAGGCAGGAGGATCCCAAGTTCAAGTTCAGCTTGAGCAACTTAGAAACTTAGTGTACTCTGTCTCAAAATTTTAAAAGTTGGGGGAAGGATAGGAATGTAGTTCAGTTGAGGGACCTGGGTTCAATCCCAATACTTTACAAAAAATTAAATACACACATACATGCAAGATTTCTGTGTGTCAATGATGCCTCAGAAAATCTGTTTCAAAAAAAAAGCTACAGAGCATTTCAACTCCTCTAGACATCCGCTTGCTGTCTTCTCAGTCAGACCCCTGTTCTGTATCCATTGCGGATCTGGTAGTAGCTGCTGATCTGACTTCTGTCTCTGTTGACTTGGCTTTTGTGGGATGTTTTGTGCCTGGAATCCCAAGCTGTGGAGCATTTGTGTTGGGCTCTTTCCCTCCATGCAGCACCACTGAGGCAGCCAGCACTGGTCAGCAGTTCGCCCTTCCTATTCCCTCCCACGGCCCAGATGGACCACGATTTGTTCATCTACTCATGGGCTGATGGACATTGCGTGCTTTCAAGTGTTTGATTATTGTGCATGATATAATTATGAGTCTTTATGCACAGTTCTTTTTCCATGTCTCTCGGGTAAATACCGAGGACTTAATATAATATAGTATTAATTAGTGCTTTTTAATGAGAATTTGATTTTGCCTCATTATAGTAGTATTCTCTTTTTTGTCCACATTGCCTGCCATTCTTGTCTCAATTTTTTATTTCTAACTTTCATATCCTAAGCTATTTTTTATGAAATTGTTCAAAAAACATGTAAGTGAACTATGGTTTATTCATATTGTTTTGACCCAGACTGGATTCTTGGATTTTAGTAAAATTTGTAAGTTAGGTCTTAATTTTTTTCTTATATTTGGAATTTTATGTTCTGTGTTTTCCTGCTAACATGTTGTCATCCCCTGTATTAACTATGTTAGAATTTAAAGCCGGGCGTGGTGGCACACGCCTTTAATCCCAGCACTCGGGAGGCTGAGGTAGGTGGAGCACTGTGAGTTCGAGGCCGGCTTAGGCTACAACGTGAGCGCAAGGCCCGCCTGAGCTACATAGTGTGACCCTGCCTCAAAAAATCAGGGCTGGGGAGTTTGGCTCAGCGGCTTAAATGCCTGCCCTGGCAAGTGCAAGGTTGTGAGTTCAATCCCCAGTGCCACACACACAAAAAAAAAAAAACCAGCAAAAAAAAACTATGTTAGAATTTAAAAGAGATAATAATGCTAATACTAGTTCTCATTAGGTTTCAAACCTATATTTCTCTAATTATTAGCCATAAATAAATGAGTTGGAAAATTCTTCTCATTTACAAAATAAACTTATTGTACTTTTTCCTTCTGCTTCCTGCCAGTTTCCAGTCACTGAGATTATTCTAAGGTTGTAGAGTCTATAACTCATGCAGACTGTTATTGTGTGCTTTTTCCCATAAATATTTCTTCAAGTATAGTTTTTGGTTTTCATATTCAACTTTAAGTGATAATCTGAGCAGTTGTTTATGTTTCATTCTTAAATTCCAGTGATGTCATTGCTCTCTGCCCTTCCTAAGATATAGGCCTTCATTCATTCCTGAGTTGTGGAACTCGGTGATCAGATAGCTGATGTATATCTTGGGAAACTTTTGGCAATAGACAGATGAGACCTTTTCTAACTCCTTTGTTATCTGAGAAGACTTTGCACCTGTCTAGTAAGCTGCCCAGGTACAAGATGTCATTGCCACAGGCCAGTCCAGCCTATGATCTTGCGGCAGAGTGGTCAGCCTGACCTCTGTTCCCCAGGTGTATGTAATGCACCTTGGATGGCTTATTTGGCCCTGAGTAAGTCTAGGTGTGAGTGCACCCTCCTTCATTTCCCCAGGAAAGTGGTGATCCACCTGCTTGGGACTTCCTGTCCCCCAGGGTCCCCATGCCCTTCACCTCCCTCCCTGGAATCTTCGGCTCTTCCCTGGCTGTGCTGCTGCTGTGGGCCTCGTCAACCAAGGACTTTCCTCCCAACTTCTCGGCCCTCTCCTTTGCCATTCTTGTCTGGCTCCCTGAGTGACCATCTGTTCCCCTGTCCCTGGTACTCTGCCCATTTATGCCCAACTTGATTGCAGCACGACAATGCCCTCACAGTGTCACGGAGTCCTGGTGGCCCCTGGACTCACTGGGCCCTCCCATGACCCTCTGGAGCTCTACCAGTTGGTGACAGTCTTAAGGTTGCCGATCCTCACCTTGAAATCCTCCCCTCTCTTGGCATTCCCGATGTCCTTGTCTCTTTTCCTCTCTGTTTTCATTCCAGTCGTTTCTTCCATGTCTTTGTCCTGGGCTCCTCTTCCTTGGACCTCAGTGGGGTCATCTTTAACCATTCACCCTTCTCATCCTTCACTATCTTTCTCTTGGCCTCTGCTGTTTCCTTCACTTCTGGCTTCTGGAGGACCTTCTGTGCCCTCCCTCCCTTCCCTAACTTAGACCAAGTCCTCTTCCATGTACATCTTCACCCTCCTACGCTTGTCATTTCATCATCCCGAAAGTGGCATTTTAATTGTACCTGCTTCATAGGTTTGTTGTGAAGATAAAGTGAGAGGGCGCACGTAAAGCATTTTAAATGATGCCTGACACAAAGTAAGGGCTCAATAAAACCTCGCAGTTTGATGTCACTGCTACTGGTATGACCAGTATGCCTCTGCTTTGCCACATTTGAACTTTTGGAAGCAGGAATCATGTTTTACTACTTTTTCTAACATCCCCACCCCCACCTCCATCACAGTGTATCTGAAGTACAACTGCAGCCTAAAATGCTTGTTAAAAATTAGTGAGACAGGGAGTGTAGTATAGTAGAGCCCACAATGAGCCTGCTGTGATGCCCTAAATTCAGTCACCACCAGAAAAAAAAAAAAGAAAATTACCGATTAATGAATATGTTTCCTAACATATTGAAAATAGGAGTTCAAGTAAAAGCTAAACGTGAGTATTCATAACACTTCATATTAGCTAAACTGTAGAAAAAGCTCAGATGTCCATCAGTTGAAGGGTAGAGAAGACAGTGTGGTATATTACTTAGCCTAATGGCGTGTGGTTTAGTCACAGAAGGCCACATAGTGTATGCCACTTGTGTGAAATGTCCAGAACAGGGAAATCCATAGGAACACAAAGCAGATTAGTGGTTGTCAGGGGATGGGAAGAGGGGAACTAGGGAGTGACTGCTTCATGGGTGTGGAGTTTTCTTATTGAGGTGATGAAAATGCTCTGGAAATAGAGACTGGTAATAGTTATACAACACAGTGAGTGTAGTAAATGTTGCTAGGTAAGTTTTTATGCATATTTTATCAGATTTTCAAATGAACAAATGACTAGATAGATGATTTCATGCAAAAGCACTTGAGTGATCTGGTGGTTAAATGAGACCATGCATCCATTCCTGGCTGCCCTGTAGGTGAAGACCTGCTACCGGCCCCAGGTGCATCATGCTGACCCAAGTCCTTCGTTCAGTCCCAGGTGGTGGCCACACTAGCCATGCCCTGGTGGTTCATGGAAAGAAGTGAAGGAGCTAAGAACATGGTGGCTCATTCTACGTGGTAGGTAACACGCTCAGAGTGGTATCTTTTGGCAGACCTAGGTGGAGCTGATTCGCTTGGGACACTGATGGTTCTTAGGAAGGAAAACATGTTGAGAATGTGCCTAGGAAAGCATAGTCCTAAGATATCTCAGTACAGAAGGATCAGTCAGGTGAGCAGTGTTAACAAGCAAACCTTCTCAGGAATATTTTTCAGTGGCAAAGGTTAAAATCGGAGACACAGACTCTGGCTGTCTTGCTCCCCGCTGTCTCCCTGGACTTTTCTGGGACCAGGCACCAGTGGGCGTTTAGTTAGCAGTGGTATTGATTCAGATACTGAAACTGAAGTATTGAGTCAGATATCAAGCCAGATAATTTCCTAACCAAAAGGTGAATCGCTCGACTCATTTCTTGAAGGATTTTCTCAATTGAAAGTGATAGACAGTCCTGTGACCCTTCCGTCTTCCTATTACTGTTTTATTTCTGCTTCAGATTCTGTGTTTCCCATTCCTTAATTCTTCCAGTTCCCAGCAAACTGAATAAGCTCTTTGATTCTTCAGTGAAAATGGTGCTGTGCGCGTAAGTGTCCAGCATCCACACAGGAAGAAAGCTTTCTGTGAAATGTGACCCTTTAGAATGACAGCCAGTCGTTTTTAGAGTTCTTAGTTACCCAAACCCGCAACTCATCTAAGCTCTGGCCCATATTGCAAAAAGGAGCAAAGGGCTTGGGTGTAAATTTCAGAGTTGTGTCTGTTCTGCTTTCAGGGCTCAGAGTGTGAACGTGTCGTCTTTTCCCTCTCGGGAGGAAAGCACTTTTCCTTTCTGTCCCCACTGTACATTGTATTTGCTTTAGAATGTTTCCCATTGGAGTTGATGTCGTAATTACCCAGCTTTATCTTTTAATGGTATAGAAGACAACAACCTCTCAGAAATTAAGGAAGGCTTCATATATGAAAACTACTCCAGGAACAAGGGTCCCCTAGGATTCAAACTCCCCACCTGTCCTTATCCCCCGGTTCTGGGGTCAGCATGTTATTGCCCATGGCCCAAGTCCCATTAATCCTTTTAGCTCTTTGCCAACCTCTGTTTTATTTCAACATTTCAAGTAAACTTCTGTCCCCTACTCCCCCGCCTAGGCCTGTGCGATGTCATTGCCTACCAACCTTGGTTTGCCATCCTAAATTCTCATCACTTGGACCAATGATCACTTACGACCTCAAACTACTATTTAATTTCTCTGAGATACAGGCACCTTGTCAGCAAAGAGGGGATGTAATATAGACTTTACGGCCTTTTATCAAGTGAGTTTATATGTATAAATCATCTAGCATAGTATCTGGCAGCTAGAAGATCCCCAATTTGATTCTTCTTTCTGCCTCTTCCTCTGAAGAATGTGACCATTTATCTATGAAAAAGAATGATTAGGTGTTAGTGCCGCTATGGTGTAATAGTAAATACGTATGTGATCAGTTATCTTGGGTTTAAATCTCTGCAATTTACTAACTATGTGACCTTGAGCAAGATGCTTAATTTCATTAAACCTCCTCTAACAGAATCTATTCTATGGTAGCTATTGTCACCATTCAAAGTGATGCATGTCACACATCTAACATAATGCCTTGTACCCAGTGTATACTAATTAAATGATGGCATGTATTATTTTCATCATCCATGTTAGCATTATTTATTTCTCAGGGTGCAAACTATTGGGGTGGAACATGGCATTCTTCAACTCTACTCATGCTGGCCAGGCTCAGCCTCCCAGTTTACCAAGTCTCTACCTCTGAACAAGTGCAGAAGAGGTGTCTTCCTGGGAAAATACATTCAGTTTTGCCTTCCACATGGGTTGCTCTGAAGCCATTACAGAAGGGAAAGCAACAGAGAGGTCAGTTTACATGTTGCATTGGGCCTCCTGCCCAAGTCCCTGCATCTTGGCTATGTGTCCAACCCTTCCCTCAGACTTCGCTGCCCTTGTGAGGCTGTGGTTCTGTTCCTAGTTCTCAGCTGGGGTGGTGAGAGGATCTGCTTATTAGGTAGAGCTGTTCAAGGGTCAGTCATTCATCCATTTGTGCATTCATTGAGCGTTCATTTTCCTGGTGTGGCCACAAGACAGCACAGAATGTTAATCCCTAACCCTGCCATTATGGTGCTCATTGTCTTGGGATGATGATGGTGGTGGTTGTGGTGGTAGTGATGTGTTGCAAAGCCAGGGGCTTGGGGTCTGGGAAACCTGAGAGATTTACAGTAATCCAAGCTCTGGAGGGGAAATGGATGTACAGAGTGATGGGGTGGGGTGGGGATGCTAACCTGAACAGGAAGGGAACTTCAGCCTGTAAGAATTTTCTAAGCCCATTCCTGTTTAAATGGTTCTTTCTGCATATCTCTATTGGACTAGAACCCCTTCAGCTTCAGGGATTATTCACAAGAGGACTGACCCTGGCTGGCTTCCCAGCTTTCTCCCTCTAGGCCTGCAGCTATTGTTATGCACGGAGCTGACTGGATTCTCTGGGCTGTGAGCCTGTGCCCTGGTGCCCTGGCCCTCCCTCTGCAAACTCAACCCCAGGCACAACCACTGTCTATTTGCACACAAGCAGAGCAGTTGGCTTATTTTTCCCAGGCTTAGGAAAAGTGAGAGTGGATGGTGACCCTGAAGAAGGCGCCTCCCTCGGGTCCAGATGACCATAACTCATGTGCAGAAAGGACATGACCTGTTGTGGAACAGCAGGTCAAACTAGAGAGGGAGTGCTTGGCAGCTGTGGCTATTTTCTCAGGCAAGGGCCTGGAGGAGCCAAAAATAGAAGGCTCTGGGACCAGCAGGTCCGGAGAGTGTGTCCTGCTGCATAGGGAGAGTGAGCCACACATTCCTCAGAGAAACAGGCAGCCAGGGGTGGGGACTGGGTGCAGCGCAGTGCCAGACTGGTGTGGGATGATTCCGATGCCCGGCCTCCTAGCTGCCAGGGTTCCTGTCCCGCCAGCAGGACCTCCGTCCTCCCCTACCTCAGGCTTCCCATCCCTCCCTATCTCTTTCTGCTGCAGCTCATCTCTGAGTGCACTGCTTCCTGCTCAGTAAGTGCTGTGGGGCCCCTTTACCAGGCAGGGGAGAGCTGAACCCAACCTGCGAAGCCCTGTGGAGTCCACATGGATCGTCCCCCGTCTGACCTTGCCATCTTCTTATGCCCTGGGGGTGCCAGCCAAAACAAGCTCCTCCATGACATTTCCCTCAAACTCTCCGCACTGTTTTACTGCCCACCTCTTTCCTCTGGCTCTTCCTGCCTTGTGAAATGCCTCCTACGTATGGACATTCCACAGGTTCCTTGAGGGCCAGCACATACGACAGGTGGGCATAGAATTCACCATCCAAACTGGGACACCGGCCTTGGAGCAAGTTCCACAAAACTGCCTGGGACCCTGAGATCATGCAGTGACCCTTCCAAAAAGCCTTTGTGAAGAGGACTAGATTCCTCTCTTCTTTGGCTTCATCAGTGCTTTCTTGGTGAAGCTGGATCCCACTCTGCCACAGGGCAGTAGCATCATTTAGTTCCTTCCCGGGATTCTAAGCTCCCTGAAGCCAAAGACGCTGCCCTGTGACTCTGAGCCTCCACAGCCCCTTGCCTGAAGGTGGTGGTCATTGGTATTCACAGCAGCTGCCTTTGGTTGAGCACGCTTTGCTGCTGTGTGCCAGGCCCTGGGGGGCGTTCTGCACACGCCCTCCTCTGCACCCAGTGCCATTCATGTGAGTTATGTCTGTCAGCACAGGAGAGGGGTGTGCTTGGCATGCGAGGCACAGTCCCTGCTTGGACCAGCAAGTCAGACTGTCCACGCCTCAGGCAGCTGCCACAGTGGTCTGCCAAGGCTAAGGCTGGAGTGGTCCACGTTTACCCAGGACCCCTGTGGGTCATGTCAAGCACACCTTCCTGTAGATGGGTAATCTAGAGCATGGTGGCTGCTTCTGCATCGAGTTAAATTAGAACACTTAAAAAAGAGTGAGGTCCTTACTTGAAGATCACTTAGCCTACACAGTGCCCACTGACCTGGTGAGTTCACAGTCTAGCTCCCCCTTGGGCAAGGCCTGGAGGAGAAGTGTCACAGGTGCGACACTTTTCAGGAAGGGCCCTGTCGAAGTTCCTGTAAGGGTTCATGAGAGTAATCCTCCCTACAGCAGTGCTTTTCAAACTCCTTTTCTTCTTTTTCCAGAGATTTCATAGTTGAAATAAAATTTTTAGGTGGACATTCCAGCTGGAAATCGATCAGCTAGTGCCATTCTGGGGGAAGTCGGAGCTGGGCATGAAGCTCTGTGCCCTCACCGCCTGGCACCTCTGAGTTTCTAGGAAAACAGTTTAGGAAGGAAGCTATGCGTCCCACAGTCCCAATGGTTTGAATAACTAATGGGCGAAGCAAGGCTTCAAGTGACAGGATGATAGATGTCACCCACCAGCCCTCTGAGGAGGGATCAAATGATGCTTGTGGGTGTGGGGTGGCCTCAGCCTGCTCAGTGGGCTAGATCACAGACCCAGGCCTGTGCCCTCCAAGCCTAGCTCACTGTACTATGCCTAATGAGAGCCCCAGCCCTGCTCCAGTGGTGGCTCCCCTCTGCCAACCCCAGCCCAGACTCCCAGGAACTGGGGGATCTGATCTGTCCCTTCACGGAATGGCAGCCTTTGCTTGGAGCTGCGCACACAGCAGCAAGACACTGGCCCCACCCAAAATAGACTGTCCTTCTCATGTGTCTCCTGTCCTCACTCCTATTTAATCAGGGAAGGAGGTTGGTCAGGACCAGCAGTCACATTTTAGCAAGTGTTGTTTTACAAGATGCACTTGACATTTTGCTGTAGCAATCAATATCCAAGTGTGTACCCCTTGCCATGAGAGGGCTCACATCGTCTCATCCCATTTGAGCAGTGTGCTCATTTTGTAACTATCTTGGTTAAGAATTTTAATTGTGGCTGGCAGCATTTCTTCAGCACCCCAGAGGCTTTCTGTTTCCAGAGATCATCCCTCTGGCTTCCCTTGAGAGGAGGGCCAGGTTTCTCCATGCATCTCCTTTGTATCCCCTGATGGGAGAGCTGTCCACCTGAGCCAGCCTGGAAGGCTTCTCTCCAACTCCAACTTAATCTTTAATTGACTCTCCCAGATGGATTGTGAAGTGAAACCCATCAGAAGGAAAAGCACAAGGCTGAATTTCCCTGGAGTGCCCAGTTCTCTTTTAAAATTAAATTACTTATTTCCTTCTTGAGGCAAGAAAGGCACATATGTTTGGTTGTGTCCTGGAGAGGCCATAGGGACTGGATCTCTGTGAAAGTCAAGATTTCAGGTTTGTGACAAAAAGCAATAAAATAATGTTGATGGAAGTAAGTGTAAGATCAAAATGGAATTTGCCACACAGCAGAAATAGGCCGGGACAAATAAGAATTCATGGACATGTGTACAGACCCCAGATTTTGCGTGTTCACTTAGAAGATACTCAACCCAGGTCATATTCCTAAACTGTAATGTTGTTCTCATTGGTCTTCACTGGCATGTGTTGCACAAACAAACCTGTCTGTGGTATCAAGAAAGAAAATCAAAGCAGGTTGTTTTCAAGAGTGGGTATCACTGCTGGTCACAAGCTTTCAAGTTTAGCTGCTGCACCTCCAGTCCACTCCCAACCAAACAAGAGACCTGTTTGTCCAGACGGGGCACCACCAGGTCAGCTTTGCATTGGGACATTCTCCCTGAAGAGAGGGCTTTGCATTTTCCTTCTTAATTGCTTTTCTGGCATAGCCATGGGCTGTACAGAGTTCATGTCTTTGTTGGTCTTTTTCAAGAGGCCGTGGGGGAACTCAGCACTGCGCCTTAAATCCTTTTTTCAGACTATTTCTGAATCTTCAAAGGGAGATAAAGTTAAATTTAACCTCCCTCTTCAGCTGTGTTTTCATAAGTAAAGGAAAATGAAAATTTAAAGCGGGTTTCTCAGATGATGCAAGTGTCCTTCTTATTGGAGATTTACAAATAATTCTAGGAGTCCGGGCTGTCTGCAAATCTGAATGCCTCTGAGCCTTTACCCTGAGATAAGAGGCTAAGTTTATATTTGTGCATCTAGATGAAGGTTTCCAAATATTTTTTTCTTAAAATTTCACCACTAAAAGTTTTGATACCAGTAAATCAAAATTTATTTGATAAATAAATTAGATGAAACTTTACTGGCATCAAAATTTTTACTGATGGGATTTCAAGAAAAAATATCTGGAAACTCTCATCCAGATGCAAACATATAAATACACCACCCAGCCTCAGTAAATAAAACTTGGGCTGGGGATATAGCTCAGCGGCACAGCGCCTGCCTGACAAGCACAAGGTCATGAGTTCTCTGGTACAAGAAAAAAAAACCTTCATATTTATGTATAAATTTTGTATTTGGACTCATTGCTAATGTAGAGTACATGTTATGAAACCAACAAACATGTACATAAAAGATGAATATGAAACAGTATTATGCTATCATCAGCTGATGTCTCAAGATACGAAAGTGTAGAGTGGCATTTATTGCTAATGATTTTGAGTATAATTCCTTCTTTCAAATTATTTTCCATTTGCTGAATTGTATCAGTTTCTAGCATCTTTGGCTGCTGATAAGGTTAAGAGAATGAGAGATCCTGCTATTGTTTGGTATTATGTTTAAATTATTCCCTTCAGTTCAGACTTTTCTTTAGGAATCTTTTTTTAATGAATTTTTTTTTGAAGTGTGTCATACAGAGAGTAAAGCACACAGGTCAGCAAGTGTAGATAGCCCAGTGCATTCTCACAAAATGCACCACACCTCCGTCAGAAATTGGAACATTGCAAAAGTCCCCAGGCAAGTCACTGCCCATTCTCTACTTGCTTCCCCAAAGTAACCATGTTTCTGGTGTCTCTTGCCTCGTCATCTTCTACCTGTTGCTAAGCTTCAAGGAAATGAATGGACTGTGTGCCTTCTGGGGTGCTTGGCTGCTTTTGCACTATGTCTGTGTGGGACCGTGACTGTTGTCACATGTGGTAGTGGTGTGTTCATTCTGCGTCAGCAGAGTACTCCATTGCATGACTTTCACATTAGATATTCCTTGTTTAACAATCGAGTTCGAGTCCTGTGACTAAGTTGTTACTGAACTGGTCACTAAATGAGGACTTGTGTATAGTATTTATGTTACAATATTCGGAACAAAGAAATGGTCAAAGAAAACTCCAGTTTAATGAGCTTGCTTTAATTTGCAGAACTCTTACATGCAGTACTGTGTGTATAATGGAACATAAAACTACAGTACTCTACTGTACAGTACAATCAGCAAAACTTAATAGTACTGTACTGTAGAAGCAGCCGCCATAAATGTACGCTAACACTCACATTCCTGTGTTGTAGGGCTCAATGTGGGCCATCAGTCTGAATGGAAGGTCATGAGTCCAAATAGCATGCCTCGGTTGTAAGTCTGAAAATCATTTAACAGGAGGAGTATCTGTATTTCATCATCCACTCTCCTGTTGGTGTCATTTGTGTAGCATCTGGTTTGGGAGCACATCTGCAATCATTATTAACCCCAGATTTTAAGGGTCATGTGTGTGTATGTCTGTGAGATGTGTGCCTAGGAGTGGAACTACTGGATCATAGATTATGTTCATCTTGAGTAGATACTGCCCGGAGCTTTTGCACATGTACTGATGTGCATTTCCAGTGAGCAGGAGATGCGGAGCACTTCTGTAGCTTGCTGTCACTTGCTATTTCTGTCTATCTTCTAAATTGTAACTGTGCTGGTGGGTACAGTCAGTATACTAAGGAGGTCCTTTAAACTGTGCCTTAGAGGGTTCTACTGCTGTGCTCCATAGAAGCTGAGGGGTCTTAGGGTGATCTCTGTGCAGTTTTATTTATAAGAGCCTGATAGAGGCCCTCAGGATACTTGTAAGGCCTGTGTTTTCTGAGGATAGTGACTGAAGGGATAGCCACACAATGGTTCTTGAAAATAATGGAATGGAAGAAGGAATAAGTATGTGGAACTGGCATGAGTGGCCTCTTGGATCTACATGCATGTGGGCAGGCTTCCATAGAGCAGGATGGAGCCCAGGATCAGAAGAGAAGGGGCTGCAGGTCCAGGGCCTCAGTTTCCCCTTATGACCAGCATCCATTGTGGGGGAGACTGAGAATGCCAAATCTGAGCCTAGTCTTCCAAGTTTAGGTTTGAGGAATAGGAAGGGGCAAGGACCATGGAGGTAACTGTAGGAAGAGCTGGTGGACAGTGGCTAGGTGGCATGCTTTCATGCAGTGAGGGGCACCTCTTGGCCACAGATCTTGGCTTTCAGTGTGTGTCCAGGTGGGAGTGTGGGCCGGGTGATGGTGGGCAAGCAGCTGAGCCGTCATCAGAGGATGGAGAACCTCCTGCTCCCCACAGCGAAGAGGACAAGGGGGTGGGTTTGCCACTTCTTCCTTTCCTCCGTGCCCACCACCGCCTCCTGGGCTGTGTCTTCCTAGAGCATTGGGGGACTTAAGAAATGTCCCGTGAGCCACAGGTGTCACTTAAATTTTTTTAGTAGCCAATTGAAAAGTAGACAAAAACAGGTGGAATTAATTTCAACAATATGTTTTTAGCCTTGTGTAGTCCAAATATAATTTCTCTAAGTGGTCTGTGTAAAATTTATTGGCAAGGTTTTGCATTCTTGTTTTGTTTTTTATGTTTGTTTGCTTGCTTTTTGCGTCCGGTCTTGAAATCAGGTGTGTACTTAAGCTGCTAGCACAGCTCCTCAGTCCAGACCAGCATTGCAGGTTATTCTCCTAGACAGGGTAGCCCAAGGGAGATCCCCCACACTGGGAAGGGAAGTTAATATTCTATTAGTTCTCTGTGTAGTTATTTGATATGAACTGCTGCTTTTGCATTGTTTTAATTATGTCGATATGAAGGTGTTCTTGTAAAAGTAGGGAGACATTAGGTTGATACTAGACTTTTGACATTTAGGCATATGAAAGGGTATCTCCATGCATCCGCTTTCCCAGAGATGCCAGAAGTAGTCAGTGACTATTGTAAAGAATGAGGCAGCCAGGAGAAGGCTATGGTCAGTGAGATTTCAGATAATATCAATCACAGTGTGTCCATGGGTAAACACAGGCAGGGGCCACTTCTTATTCATCTTTGGTATCTTACAGCATCTAGTTCCTTGGTTTGCACAATGATAGGTAGAAAATAACTCTACTGTGTTTTCTCCATGTTCCTAGAACCTACTATCATGTGTTTATTGAGCACGTATTATCTGCCAGGTGCCAGGTGCAAGGCCAAATTGTAGCTTTCTTGGGACTTGTGTATTACTAATGGGAAGCCTGATCTATTGGTCAACTTTCCTGTTGTTGGGGCACAATACCCGACATGCATAATTTAAAGTAGGAAAAGTTTACTTGGCTCATGGTTTCAGAGGTTGCAGTCCATAGTCAGCTGGCTCCAAGGCGGGAACATCCTGGCAGAAGGGCATGGTGGAGCAAAGCTATTTAATTTATAGTGGTGGGGAAACAGAGCATCACAAGGGATATACCTTCCAGAGGGACTCTCCCAGTGACCCAGCTCCTGCAGCTGGGTCCCACTTTAAGACAGTACATTCAGCTATGACCATCAACGGAGTCATCCACTGATCAGTATAGCATTTCTGTGACCCAATTCCCTCTTCAGGAGTCTCTTCATCCATTCAAGTTGACAGTTAGATTAACTGGCATAGCTGCCATGGTCAAAATTTTAAAAAATCACTGTGGACACACAGTTGATTCTCATAGTAATGAGAAGGAAAAAAGTAGTTACTGTAAGTC
Organism: Dasyprocta punctata; assembly: GCA_004363535.1. Classification (NCBI taxonomy): domain Eukaryota; kingdom Metazoa; phylum Chordata; class Mammalia; order Rodentia; family Dasyproctidae; genus Dasyprocta; species Dasyprocta punctata. Next base: position 94,342 of record RJWM01002949.1, on the reverse strand, counting down.
TTAGATGTATTAGTCATTGAGCATAGGGGATACTTACATGACTGTTGGGGAGTTCAGCCTGCTAGACTTGCAGGTGATAAATGATTAAGGAAACACATTCAGAAATAGTTGTTTCAAATTTATTTTGGTCCCCCCCAAAAAATGTTAAGCCCTACTTTTTTTTGAAATTCTGTATCATTTCTGTACCCTTCTATGTTTTGCTTTTTAAAATGAAAAAAAAAAGTTAAATTAAAAAAATTAAGCTAAAGGGAAACTTTGCTATGCAGAGTGGTTCAAAATAAATTGTCAGAGAATATAAGGAAATTTTGAGGTCAGTTAGAAAAAATAATCCAAACCTTTTAATCTGTTTCAGTGGTTTTCAAACTTCAGCAAAATTGGAATCATCTGAAGGACTTGTTACGGCAAGGATTGTTGGTTTCCTTCTTGAAGTTTATGATTCTGCCAGTCTGGGATGCTTTTTGTTCAGGAATCACATTTTGAAAATTGCTGATCTCTTCCCTTATTGTACACATTACCCTTATTGTACACACAGCAGTTTCCTGCTTCAGTTTCCTACAGCTAATACAAGAACTGCCCATAAATCCTATTAAGGCAGAAAGAGGTAAGATACAGTTGAATCCTGGGTGCAAATGAATGAGGGTACAACCGCTTGCACTATGCGTGTGGTTTTCATCTCTCCTCTGGGCTTATCTTACTCTCCTTGACTAGTTCAGCTAATCTCTCATGTCTCCTGTGGGGATAGCAAAATCAACTGCTCCTGTCACCTGGCTCTTCTCCATTGATTCACCTCTGGACACTGCCCTCTTTCCCAGACCCACCGCATTGTCCCTCATTGCCCCCCACACCCTTGTATAAAAACTGCCTCTACTCTATAGTAAGCTTTTATTCTTATGTCAGTGTAAGCTTTTATTCTTTGAAAACAGCTCAGCTGCCACATCCACAGCTGGCTTTTTCTAGCTATGTCCAGCTGGCTTGGGATTTAACTTGCCTACCTTCCTGCCCCACAAGCTTTCTTCCATGCATTCCTACTACAGCACTTAGCACATTACCTTATAATTTGCAATGCAGATGCACAGTTGGATTGGCAACTTACAGTGGTTCAATTTGGGATTTTCCGGCTTTACAGAGGTGCAAAAGCAATATGCGTCCAATAGAAACCATACTTGGAGTTTTAATCTTTTCTCAAGCTAGCATTCTGTGGTCTGATACCCAACTTGCTTTCCTTATATAGGATAGAACTGAGTACCTTGGCACAGAGCTACCTCCCCAGACCTTTGTTTTATTTTTTTATTTTGAGGGCTTGTTAAGTCACTAAATTGTCCAGGTGAGACTTGAACTTGCAGGCTTCCTGCCTCAGCTTCCTTGAGAGCTGTAGATTACAGAACTGGCCCACAAGGCCTGGCCTGATATCCTTTCTTAATGCCATGAGCCACAGCTGCCCGGTCATGAGGAAAAAATGGGTACCCTATGGTATGCTGTGTTGCTTAGCTGTCGTATGCAGTGGTTCAGTTCTATCACATGCATCTTTGACTTAAACCCATCCTAAGTTGAAAATATCTTTTCAGGCTATAACCCAATCATAACTCAGGAGCATCTGGTCCCCTCACTATCATATGGGTAGCTTGGAGACATGAGTCACAGCTTCAGTTCTGTGGCCCATATTCCCAGCCCTCAGGGAGTAGATACACAGTAAATATGCGAGAGATGTGCTTTATGATTGAATCATTTAGTGAGAACACCCCAGGTTTCTTGATCTATAAAAATGAATGGGTTAAAATCATAACCAATAAAGAGAATGTAGAGAGCTCAAATGACTGATATTTGGAAAAGATTTGCAGAATCATGGTCCAAATGAGACAATGAGAAGTCCTGAGTTTTTTATTACATGGTTCCTCTACATCATAGTGAAATCTGATTCAAACTCTGCTTGCATTAATTGTTTCATGGAAGAATCAAAGTTTTATTTATCCACTAATGAAAAGCAATTTGCTGCTACAAACCCAAGGACGTGAATGAATATCACAAAATAGTTATCCATAAGCCTCTGTACTCTCCTTTATATTTTGATCACAGTAATATGTTATCAGATAAATCAAAAGACCAGAATTGGTTTGAATCCTCAACTCTAGCATAATCACTTCGGAAAATATTTGCAGAGATGGTAAAAAAAGATTAGAAGACTGATTCTTCCTTTTGCCTAGAAAGGAATAGCCATAGCCACAGATTTATTACCATCCAGAATATTTCAGAACACACTGTCTGTTAGCCTGTGAGCTCAGTCCTGACATGTATTTCAGTTTTAGTGCTGATCACTTCCATAGCTCACATGCAGTAGACCAAAAAATGATGGGAGGAAGGCAGTGGGGAGAATGCTTTAAAGTAAAGGAAATGAGCAGTTTCTTCCTTTGGGGGCAAACTTTGGATAGTAACATAGGGCATGGAAAGACAGTATTTTGAAAAAAAAAAAATTATGGTGTGCTATTCCTTAGAGCTAATATTGCTAGAGTTTTGTGAAGTTTCTTTTATGAGTTTTGTCTCCTTCCTAATCGACTTTGCTAGAGATAAACCAGTAGCTTTGAAAAGTAAGGGAGATATCAGCCGGGTGTGGTGGCACAGGCCTTTAATCCCAGCACTCGGGAGGCTGAGGTAGGTGGAGCGTTGTGAGTTTGAGGCCTGCTTGGGCTACAACATGAGCACAAGGCCGGCCTGAGCTACATAGTGTGACCCTGCTTCAAAAACTAGGGCTGGGAGTTTGACTCAGTGGCTTAAGCGCCTGTCTGGCAGGCGTGAGGCTGTGAGTTTGATCCCTGGTGCCACAAAAAAAAAAAAAAAAAAGAAAAGAAAAAGAAAAGAAAAGAAAAGTAGGGGAGAACTGGGCCTATTGTGTTAGTCTGCCATAGGGCTGGGGTAATTTGTGCCTGCTGTTGGCTGCCTCTCTAGAAGTTTCCTCTGTGTGTGTGTGTGTGTCTGGCTCTGACTCTGGCTCTCTCTTTCTGTCGCTCTTCAATTTCTCTGCTTTCTGACCATCCTTCTCACATTCTTGAGCTGGTTTCATTTCCTCTTCCTTCCTCTTGCATCGGGGTGTCCCTAAGGTATGGTTCCTGGCTGTGTCCTCTATGTATTCAGTTATGTATTACCAAGATCCACTGGGAAATCTCCACTTGGATAATTTTGTTTTGTTTCGTTTTGGTTGTTGTATGTATGTGTGCATTTTGTCTTTTTGAGACAGGATTTTGCTCTATGGTCCAGGCTGGCCTTGAACTCACTTTGTAGCCCAGGCTGGTCTCAAACTCATAGCAATCCTCCTGCCTCAGCCTCCTGAGTGCTGGAATTATAGGCATGCACCATCTTGGCTGGCTCCACTTAGATGTTTAGCCAAACACACACACACACACGCACACACACACACTACACTGAATGCATGCCCTGAGACACACCTCTACATTCTGTTATTTTCTCTACACAGGCCATGATCAGACCCTCCCTACTGTTTTTGCTGCTACCCAGAATGGACCTCTGCACTTTGGAATAGATTCCTTAAACTCAAATCCTATACAAGTGAGCAGCACAGTTTGAATGAGGAAGGACAATGGCTGAGAATGGGGCATAGTTTGGCCACTGTGCATCACCTAAGCTTTGGGGAGAAATAGACCCCGGTGGGACAGTGACAAACTAACGAGGGCCCCTGGCAAAGAGGCATCTCCTGCTTAAATCCAGGCCATCCTTGCCATGTAGGAATGTGGGCCTGCTGTCATTAGAGTTTTTAATTTTAAAAAGAATGCAAATCTGTTTGTTTTACATTGCTTGATTTTCTAAAGGTCAGCAGTTGTTTGAAATTAAAATCACCCTTTGGGCTAACATTGTACAGATCATGCAAACCATGTCTGTTAATGCTGTGTGGACTTAGGTTCTAGAGGCAGTTTCTAATGTAGAGCCACTAGCCCACCACCAGCCAGGAGATCTAGGTGAGCCATGTACAGTATGTGGTCTCAAATCCTGTGGTAGCCACAGTTTTAAAGAGTAAAAGAAGAGCATGAAGCCAAGCACTCCCTGTAAGTCAGCGCCATGTGCAGGCTGCTGGCAGGAGAATCAGATGCCAGCCTTTTTCTGTGAGTCGGCACCATTCGCAGACTGCAGGGAAGAACAAGAAGCCAACAAGAACCCAAGCCCTTCCTGCCAATCAGTGCCATGTGTGGGCCACTGGGGGAAGAACCAGATGCCAGCCCTTTCCAGCACGTGGGCTGGGTGACAAGAAGAGCCAAGGTCCTCACCCACACATGGTAAGCAAGCAGCTGATCCAGAGAAACACAGGCTGCAATGATAGCTATTGAGGTAAAATACAGTTTAATGCTTGTAGTGTTTAGTGTTGCACTGACTTTGCAGGCCTAAAGCCAGTAGTCTGATCATCTATTTGGAGGATAACAGTATGCAATGTAGCACCTATGGGGGATCTCTTTCTGAAGGTGGTAGCTGTTGTTAATTCTCTATTACCTTGTTTTGAAGTCCTGTATCATTTTCATTGCTTTGTTTGGTTGAGTTTTAGTCTGTTTTGTCATGTTTGATTTTATTATGTCCAATGGCATGGGCAGCTATTTCAAAGATAATAAGATATATTATGGTAGCCATTTTGGATTTACTATTATCTTGTTTTGAAGTGCTTTATTGCATTTATTGGTTTATTTTTTTTCTGTTTTGTTTGATTTTTACTATGTCTGAAGTTATGGGCAGCTATTTCGAAGACAAGAGGCATTATGGTAACCATTGTTGACTTCCTATTATCTTGTCTTGATGTTCTGTATCACTTACACTGTCTTGTTTTGATTGACTTTATTCTGTTTTATTTTGCTTGGTTTTATTCTCTTTAAAATAAAAATTACAAAAAAAATTTAAATAAGTAAAAAAGAACAGGTGAAATTAATTTAATAACATTTTTTTTACTTAACTGGGTACTTCCAAAATATTATTTTAACATGTAATCAATATAAAAAAGTAACTAAGGAGATATTTTATACTGTTTTTATGCACAAGACTGTAACCTCACATGTGCTTTTTATTTAAGGCACATCTTCATTTGGACAAATTCCATGTGACAAGTGGCTGCTGTGCTGGATAGCACTGCTCTGGATGGTGACAAATAAGAATCAATTAGATGTGTCTGTTACTAGATAGGGTTTTATTCATTATGCTTGTGGAGAGCTAGATGACTTGACCTGATGAAGTAGAAGATAATCTGAGAATGGTGACTTCACATATGACACAAAGAACTATATAGGAAAAACTTTCTAAGATGGTAATGGAATGGTAAGTTATAGATTTTCATAAGCCCCTCATGCATAGCTTTTGGGCATTTTTAAAGGATTTTTCTGTTGGGAGCTGTGTCCCATGACACAGAAGTTTGCAACTGAAATTCTAATTCATACTTTGAAATTGGGTTACATTTTGAATTTGCTGAGCTATTGCGTTTCTCAAAGGCAAATGTCAGGTAATATTTGTCCTTAGTATCTATAACAAAATGAGCACCAAAGAAGCCAGTGTAAAATGGAAAAGAATGTTCTGAATTCAGCAAATGAGTCTATCATTCAATCAGAATTTCACAAATATACTCTTATAGCTCAGGTGACTGTTTTCACCCAGTATGTATCTACCTGCCCTTTTACTACATATTCTTACCTGGAGAAGGGCCTTGGGGTAGTTGTCAGTTTGGGGCCAGTGAACATTGTGACCACCTGTGACCCTTTTCTTGATTCTGACTACATAATTTTTGAGTTTCCTTATGACCCTACCTTTAGTCCATTCAAAGATCCATAAAAGGTGAAAATACAATGCCAATGATCATAGAAAAAGTCATACTGGCATCTTCTAATAGTAAGATTGCAGGAACATGGCATAGAATGATATGGACATGGATACACTCTGCTCTCCCTCAGCCTCTTCATGTACAGCAATGGCCAAGATGTGGTCATCTTGCTCTTTGCTACCAGAGGGAACCAAGAGTAGTATCCCAGCTTCTCAGGACTGTCAACCTTACCTATTTGACTTGGGTCCAGTGTCCTAGTGATGACTTTAGCATCATATCATCAGTTCTACTTAGGAGCACATAAGTATATCTCTGGTCAGTTAAGGTAAAGTACAGTTGAGAATGTCACCCACCCTGGGTTGAACTTGCAACATTGTTGGAACAGTCATCTGAGCTCCAAGTGGGAATGCCACTGCTGTGACACGTCCCCATATCTGAAACCTCTAGTGTGAATCAGATGTGAAAATGCTGTCTACTTTCTGATGTTCTTGAGAAATAAAAAGCTAAGGGACTTTTACAGGAATCCTGGGCCTCTTGGAGAGGTGAGATAGTGAGTTTTTAGGGACCACCTTCCTAGTTGGCTTCTATTTTCACTGTCTTTAGAAAGCAGCCTTAAAGGGTTTTAGCTTTTGTCTCCAAGGTACAGCCTTGGTGGGAAGAAAAGGAAAAAAAAAAAAAAAGCCTGCTTTTGTACAAAAACTTTCCCATAATTGTCTTGGGACAAGTACTAGCTGCTGTACAACTACACTATTGCAAATGTTTCAACAAAGGCATAAAATTTCAGGCTTTTTTTTTTTTTTTGAGCTTTCTGAATTCAGAAGAAATATTTCATATTGTTATATTTTGATGAAACAAAAAGTTCCATAGCACTTTGTGTTTGAGCTTACCATTCCAAATACTTCTTTATGACAATGAAATGGGGAGCTAATTTGAACAGATAATACTGAGAGTAGAAATTAAGAGTAAATACTTCCTTCCTTGGAAATGGCTCAGGAAGTCAGACATAAAATAAGGGAGAGCTAAAGTGCATCTTGACTAGGATGACTTGTGCATTCTTTTCACCCATATATTTGTTTTCCTGATACATGTTTACTAATTGTCATGTATGTGCCAGGCACTTAGAATGCAAGCATAATTTTCCTTTCTTCATTTAACAGACCTGGTCTGTGGTAGCCAGCCTTCAAGCTTAGCCCTTAATCATTCTCAATTCCTATCGTTCACACCCTTACTCAGTCCTGTCCCACAACAAATAGAGCTGGTTCATGTAACCAATAAGATACTGCAGAAATGAATGCTGTGTCTTCCAAGGTTAGGTCATAAAAGGTGTTGCCACTTCCATCTTGTTTTCTTGCATTGCTTGCTGTGGAGGTAAGAAGGTAGCCATGTTGTGAAGATACTCAAGCTGTAACGTGGCTCACATGGGGAAGTAAGGCTTTCAGCCAGCAGGTAGCCCTACCTGGCCAGCAGTGTGAATGAGCCACCTTGGAAGTGGGTCTCCCACCCCTAGTCAAGACTTCAGCTGACTGCAGCCCCTGCATCTTCATCAGGGACCACAAACCAGAGCCATGCAAATCCCTATGGAACTCTGAAAAGATAAATGTTTATTGTTGTCTTAGGCTCCTAGGTTTCAAGGCAGTCTTTTATGCAGTGATTGATTAGTGATGCGTAGTTCTCAGGGTGTGCTATGCATTGTTTTAAGGCTTTTACAAATATTAACCCATCAATCTTCCTAAAACCCTCTGAAGGTAACTACTATTGTTCTCATTTTATACTCTCAGAAACTGAGGCCCAGAGATGTTTAAATGACCAGCCCAAAGTCTCAGAATTTGTGGAAGCTTGAGGTGGGATTTGAATTCCAGCAGGATGGCTGATGTCCATGTTCTCAGCTGCTGGACTGTGTCGTCGTTAAGGATCACGCTCTCGGGAGTCAGTCGTGAAATCAGATAATCTCCAATGAAGTGCAGACCTAGTTCTAAAATCCAGTTCTGTCTTCAGTTTTTCAGGGTTTGGGAATTTCTTGGATGAATTACTTCTCATAGCCTGCATCCATCCATTTGTAAAACCACTTCTTGTTGAGGGATGGTCTGAAAATTAAATGAGATAGTGTATGAAAACCCTCTAGTTTGATGGGTCAAGAAACCTGGATTCCCTTCCCGTGGTCATCCTCTTCTGTTCTCCTCCACTGAAGGGAACTCTGTTCTCTGTAGGATGCCTCTACCCAGAGGCCTACAGCGATGGGTATGTCTGGTTGCTGCTTGATCTCCGGGAAAAGGGAGTGAGTGGTGCCTACTGTCCCAGCCCTCAGGGTCACAGATCTCAAAAGAGACTCATGTTGGGCCCCTCCCTGGGTTCCCACACAGGAAAAGCCCACTTCCTGAACATCCAGTGACCTTCGTTGTTAGGTCACAGGCTAACAAAAATCGGACACTTCCTGTGCTTAACTATGTTACTCAGTGCTCTCTAGTATGGGCAGTGTGGAACCCCAACCATTAATTTACAAAATAGTTGGAAAGACAAAAATAAAACCAAGAGTAACTCTGCTGACTCTGTGAAGTCTGCCTTGTGGAGCCTAAGATGATACTCTTGGGTGTTTGTGGAAATTTAGTGGGTGACACTGTCAACAATAGGAAGGACAGAGACTAGAAATCATGAAGACCTGCATTCAAGTCCCAGTGCCAAGGATTCCTGGTGTGAGGCTTGGGGGAAGTTGTTTAACCTCCCCGTGGCTTATTTTCCCTGAATGGAAAGTGGGAATAATGATGCTGACTTCATTCATTCCTTGCAAAGAGCCCATGGGATGATAAAGGTACTGGATCAGGATTGGTTCCCTTCACAATGGTCCTATAGTCAGCTAGTGTCAGAGGTCAATGTCAGTCAGGAATGCACATTCCTACAAGAATGGATTTTGTTCCCAAGGAAATGTACATATTTTATATCAGTATGTTTATGTTACTTACTAAACACACCCATCATGGGGAATTGGTACACCAAAGGAAATGTATGGATAACTTTGGACCATGTCAGTGAGCACATATCACAACAGACAGCCATAGAAGAGTGATGTTCCTCTGTGGTCTATAGAGGTCCTGGTGGAGAGGCCGGAAAGAAGGAGCCATGTTTTCTAAGCCAGGGCCCTTAAAACTGGTCTAGACCTCACCTGGCTGGTAGGCAGGAGATTTAGTCTTCTAAATATATGTTTCTGATCTTAGAAGAAAGAAGTTACATGTATCCTAGATTTGGTCTTTACAAAGTTGTCCCTATGCATTTACACAAGATGGGAAAAAGCTACCCCTAAAATATAGTAAACGTTTATCATTAAAAACACAAAGAAAAGACAAAGCAAACAACTCATAGAATTTTGAAATAGAAAGGATCTTCCTTATTCTCCTTCTTCTGCCTTTAAAATGTCTACAAAAGGCAAAGCAAAAACAGAAAACAAATCATGGTTAACATACTTAGTCATACAGCTTTATGGTAGGAATAGTTTAAGGATGCACTCTTTTACCTTCCTCATTATCGTGCTGGAAGTTTCAGTTATTTAGGACAAAAAAGGGGGGCATTAAGATTTTAAATGAATCCTTTAAATCCTTTAAAATTTTCCATATTTGCAGATAAGATTGTCAATGTAAACAAGAGGCTGTCAGGAAGAATTCAAGTTGAATAGCAACACGCTCAGAATACAAAAATCACCAACATTGCTACAAGTAAATGAAACAAAATAGCAAATAATATTTTTTAAAAGAACATTTAGACTAGCAACAAAAACTGTAAGGTATCTAAGGAAAAGTATCTGGCAAAAATAAGTAATATTGTGAATATTATGCAGCTCTCTTAAAGGTCATAAAATAAGACTTGTAAACCAAGAAAAAAATCCATATTCATGGGTGGGTTGACTCAGTATCATAAATGTATTATTTCACCCTAAACTTTACCTATAATTTCAATTTCATTGAAATAAAAACAAAACAAAGATTGTGGGGAGAGGGCATAGGAAGACTGTATAGCAGTAACGGTGAACCTTTTAGAGATGAGTGCCCAACCTGTAACCCAAAACCAACTTATTTATCATGAAGTGCCAACACTGCAATCAAACCTGAATACTGAAGATTTAGTTTAGGAAAAAAATTGTACATTAACATCTTTTGTCTCACAAGTAAAACGTGTGTCCCAGTGGTTCACCACCACTGCTATATAGGATATAAGATAATGCCAAATTTGATTGGGAAAAATAAGTGACCAAGAATAATTAACCTGATTTGTTTAAGGGGTTTGTGTAGGAAGGGAAATTGCCCTAGTAGTTATTAGGATTTTAAATTGTAGTAATAAATTAACGCATGTGGTAATGGCATGAGGCATCAAGACTGTTGAGAGTGTACAGAAATCAGCCTTGATATGGATGGGTGTATAAATGAGACCAGCAACACTACATCAAGAGAAATGGTTTCTTCAAGGAATGGTACCTAGACTATCTACAAACCAAAAAGAATGAAATCAAATTCCCACTTCATACCATACTAAAATTAAAAAAAAATATTGAAGGAGTAAAATTCAGAATATGAACTTTAAAGCCAAAAATTTAAATCTTCTAGGGGGATAAGTACAAACCCTAAAGGAAAACTATTTCCCAGTTATATTAAAATTTAAAACTTCTTAATATTGGAATACTATAAAAGGTGAGATACATACTAACTAGCAGAAGATAACTGCTAGACATACACACACACACACACACAGTCAAGGATTAACATTCAGAATAAATAATTCCTATCAGTCTGGAAGGAAAAAGACTATACCATAGAAGATTTGGGCTAGTATGGAATAGGCAGGGATTGGAAGTGAGGAAATGAAATGGCCAGTAATCATAAAAAGATACTCAATGTTTCTGGTAGTCAGGGAGATGTAAATTTGAAGCAATATAGGGAGTTTCATCACACAGCTCTCTGACTGGCACGAATTACAATTTAACAACACACAAAGGTGACACAAACATAGGGAGTTGGGATTTTTACAGTGGTTCTAAGAGTGAAAAATTGCTAAAATCAGCTGTGGAAAGTAAGTGGCATTTTCTGTGAGAAGCCAATCATTTTCCTTGTATAAATATACTCCAGAGAAAACTGTGTCTCCTCAAAGAAACATTTATGTAAGAATATTCACTGCAGTATTATTTGTAAGAGTTAAAAACTGAGACAAGTCCTAAAGTCCCTTAGGAAGGAAAGAGGTAAAGTATTTCGTATGTAAAAAAGACGGTGAATGAGTGAATGAGTGAGATTGAGCTTGTATTACTTGATATAGAGTCAGAAATGAAGTTGTAGTTAAATAGTATTCTATTTACATAACTTAAAAAAAACCCAAAATAAAAAAAAAACCCAAAATATCACTTTATTTTGTTTATTGTAATAAATATGTACCAAAATTACAGAATCGTGTCTGGGCAAGACATCTGGGAGTTCAGGAGAACAGTATTTTCTGGGAAGGAAAGAACAGAAAGTTGTACCAAACTAGAGCAAACAGAAATCTTCAGGTCTGTAATGTTTGCTTCTTTAAAGAAGAAAGAATCAAAATTGAAAAGACCTGAAGTCAGCACCATAAAATGATCGTGTTTTGGGAGGGTCAGTTATGGTTATTATTTTCTATATACATATGTTTAAAAACCTTCATGGAGGCAACAACCATCTGTGTCCTTCAGATGTGCTGAAAGAAGCTGATGACAATCCGTCTCCTAGGGGGGCACACCCCCGAGGTGTGTCCCCGTGTGCAGGCGGGTCTGTGCACTGGTCCTTGTCCCCATGTCCATGCATGTGTACACTTTCTGTTATTGATTAAAAACTGGGGGTCAACTTAACACCAGCTGAATTACATCAGCATGGTGCTGACTGTAGATGGCCCACCTGAGGGAAGTTGCCAGCATAAACAGAGATGAAGAGAAAAAGAGCAAGACGTTGTGGGTTTTCCTAAGTGTTGCTGTTTCAAGCCATTGGTTCTCCTGGAGGAGCTTGCCCTGCTGGCTTCCCCAATATGAATTCAGCCATTATCATCAGAGGAGCTTGGGACCTTGTCACTGAGAGTGGCTGTGGTTCACTTTGGAGGAGCTCTGCTCCGTACACTGAGCATTGCTTCCTGGCTGTGGAGGGGAAGATGTGTGCTGTTCAATCTCCCAAGAGAAATTGTCACGCTGGGCTTTCTGACCTGTACTCAACTGTTCTTATCATCGGAGGAGCTTGAGACCTCATTGCCACTGAGGATGGCTGTGGTACTTTTCAGGGGTGCTGTGGTCCTTATTTTGAGTGTGACTTCTCAGCTCCAGTGTAGAGCCCTCAACCTACTGGCACAGCTCCTTCACCCCGCTGGCATAGACTTTGTAGCTTCCACCACTGACCTTTGGCCTTCCCAGTGCAGATCCGTAAAACAGACAGGCATGAGTCCTTATCGTGGGCTCTTAGATTTCCAGTTAGATTTGTGGGAGGCATGGTCATGGGCTCTGGGTCTTCAGCTGGACTCATGCAGGACATTGCTGTGGGATCCAGGCCCTTGGCTGAATATTCTGGGTCTTCAGTGTTACGAACAGATTTCCTGCACTTTCTTGTGTTTAACTCTGGATGACCATCATAAAACAGTATTATAAATTCTGTGTCCTGTATGCAGTTGTTTTCCTTGTAACCCCTGACTACAACACTTTCATTCATCTTCTGCCCAGCTGGTGTTGCCTTGGCAACATCAGATGCTTTGTTATCTCTGAATCCTGAGTAGCTGAAGGGCTTTGCACATCAGCTTTTCATTTCCCTTCTGGGCTGTAATCAGGACTAAAAGCTGATCAGTCTATCTGTCTTTGTCTCTGCCTGCTAAATATGTGATTCACCTTGTCAGGATCCTCTCTGGCTCACATATCTCATTTCCAGCTATTCATTCCTAAGACATAGCTATGAATGCCTCATCAAAAGCAAGCAAAATTTAACACCTTAGACCATCTTCTCTAAATAGTTAACAGGCTTTAACGTTCATGACTAGGCTGTAATTTGTATGTCTCACTGGCAGGTGGCTCTGGGCCACCACTGGTACATGCATGACTATTTCACAGTCACATATGTACCCCTCAGTGGTTCAAGTCAACAGGAATGTGCTAAAGACCAGGGTGAGACAAAAGGTGCAATATTTGAATTGTCTCTGCAGATCCTCTTTTCCACCTGCTGGAAATGCTCCAGCAGAGAGACCACCAAGGCTGCAGTGCCTGAAATCAGCAACTCTCCAGATGATGCTTTGATGGTACTTGTGAGTAAATACCTGACTTCTGGTCAGTGTGGCCTGTTAGCAACTGTCTGGCTTAAATCGCTCCTCATCCAGTCTGAACTGCGTGGTAGAGTTTGCAAGCTCCTCCCTTCCCCGGGCCTGCTGAGCCTGCTGACTTGCTGAGCCAGTCTTCCCAGCTTCTGTCCCTAGAGTGACTGAGCCTCATGCTGGGGCTTGAAGACAGAAATTGATGTGATAGGGATGTTATAACCTGCATGCTGTTTAGGCTGTGGCTCTCAGCTACACCCCCAGGTAAATATTTTGGTGAGTTGAAGGCATCCTAAAAGAACACAAAGCAAATATGTACTTTTGTCAGCCCAGGAGTGTTTATTTACATTCTTAGAATATTTCGGCTGGTCACATGTTAAGAATCTTTGGCCTGACACAGCCAGCTGCTAATCAGTATTCTCTGAGTTCATCCAAGAATGTTACATGGCTTCTTTATTAGCCCTGTCCATCAGTACCTACTTGATGCATCCTGCTTGTAGGATCAGGATAGCACACTCTTTTTCCCAACATACTTGTGAGACTGTTACACAGGGCCTCTTGAGTAAAGAATGGAGGAATCAATATTGAGCCCTTAGCTGCTAAGACTCAAGGTCTTATCCATTGAGGACATGGAGATCTTTAGCCCATGGGTGAATGTATGGTTTCCTTTCACTCTCATTGCAGATGTACCCCATGGAAATAAGGCACCCACCTGCCATTGCTGCACATGATCACTGTCCCTGATAAGTGTCCAAGGCCCTGTTCCCAGGCACTCGACATCTAGACCCTCAGCTTTGCCATGAAAAGGCACCAAGAGGGATAAATCAGTCAATGCTACTCACTCTGAAAAGGCATTTGAATACAGTACCAGCTCAGGACCTGTCTGCACAGTGAGATGGGATTTTATACATCTGGCAGCAACTTTTATAATTCCATAAAGCCAGGTGATGAAAACAGCACACCCTACATTTAGTGCTTTTTCCTCTTCTTTATTAAGAAGAAAACATGATTCTCATGGAATGTGAGTAGACTGGTTCCTACTTGTCATTCTGATAATTTTTCTTCTGGTTGATTCCAGTCTTTCACAGCAATTAATTTGGTTTGCTTGATGCACACATGGTAGATTAAGAGTTTCATAGTAAACTCTATTATCAGACATTGGCAATAGGATTTTTCTCTCTGAAAGGGCCTGAAGTAGGCAGGGGATTCTGTTTTATTGAATATTCTGTGGTGTTTGAATTAAATTTTCCCACATGCATATCTTTTTCAATTAAATAAAATTAGGTAATTAAAAAAACTTCTTCCTGTAGAATGCAAAGGGCACCTGATAATATTGCATATACCATGATGACTCTGGCCAAAATCATCTGAATTTCCAGGCCCCAGGTCTTGTACTTACTGGTCAGGGGATGCCACAGGTTACTAAATATCCAGAGCCTCAGTTTCTCAATGGAGGTGAGGACACTTATCCCCCATTGTCACAAAGGTAAAATGAGACACATGTAGTCATTCATTCCTCACCATCCAAGGGGTATTAGTCCAAAGACCCCATGGACACCAACGTCTCAGGATGCTCAAGACCCTGTATACAGTGACATAGTATTTGCATATAGCCTATGCAGTCATATACTTTAAATCATCTCTACATGACTTATCATGTCTATGTAAATAGGCAAATGCAATGTGAATAGTTGTTGCACTCTCTTGCTTGAGGAATGATAGAAAAGTCTATACATATCTGGCACAGGTGAAGTATTTCTTGAATATTTTTGAACTGAAGTTGGTTGAGTCTGTAGGCACAGAACTCACAGATGCAGGGGCCAGTTGCATGTCACTCTTCCCTGCATCAAAAATTATACTGCCTAACTCACCCTGGGTGGTGTGCACCTTGCTAATAGCAAATTCATCTTATAGATATTTTTATGGCCCTCAATCCTCTGGCTGTGTCTGCAACATCCTGATAAGGAGAGCCCAGTCATACAATTTACTGCGGTGTCTGCGGTGCCTGGAATGGTGCCCAACACTGAATACTGGCGCACAGCACAGCACGGTGCTGCGTAATTGTTAGCTGGATACATGCGTAGCTGCATGTGTGCCCGCAAGGTCATTCAGTTAATGTACTTGATGGTTGAATACCGACTTCTGAAATGATTGACACATTCCCTATCTCGTCCCCCATCTCACCCCCCAGCAGTGGGTATTAATAAATGTCTTTAATTTAAGGAAGGATTCACTCTAGAGTACATGCTCCTTTCACATATTAGTACTTTATTTTTATTTTTTATCAGATGGCCTATCATATTGGCCTCAGTATCTACCAACAAATTTACTAATTCTGCCTCTGCTGCAGGGTGGGTATCTCATTAATCCTTTGGTGGATGCTCAGTTGTTTTTTCTGCTGTGTTTTTGAGGAATCCCAAATCTGGTGGGAAAGGAACAGGAGTTGATGAGTTGTTGAAATCCAGACAAGATTCATTAGTGCTATGCAGTGGTCTTTGTGTGGAGGTAAGGGGCTTTCCAGACTGATACAATGTGTGCCCCAGAATTTATGGAGATAGGGCCAGGATTATGCCCATCACTGGTTAGATGGTGACTCCAGGTCATCCCAGCCAGGGTGTGAATTGGATCATAGCCCTGGTAGTTGGCTGAAGCAAGGTGGCACTGGGGTGGGTGTTAACCTAGCCATGCTTCCCATCAGTACGCACAGCTGGGGACCAGTCACACGAGGACAGTGCTCTCACCTGCTCTGCAGCTGTAGCTGTCAGCTGCGATCTTGGATTTCTGATAATCATCCAGATTAACTGAAACATGCAAGATAGGCTGGTACACCACTGTGTTTGGTAAACGACCAGCTCAGGCACTGATGATAGAGGCAGGCTCTTGGATTTCACCCAGACCTCTTGGGAGAGGCTTGGTGGGACTGAGAAGCAGCAGCTTTAATGACTCTAGTGATTCTAATTCACAGGAGGAATGGAGAGCAGGTTGCACCAGCTGGAAGCCTGGCTTTCGGTGCTGGACAGACCTGCATCCATGTCTGCTAGTGGAGCCTGTGACACCTGCTGGATGTGTGATTTGTGGCAGGTGGCTCTGCTGAGCTTCTGTGTTCTCCTATATGATAGGTAAAGTGAGGATAGTGTCTGGCTCGTGGAGTTGTTAGGATTAGATGAGATAAGTGTGTAAGGCACCATAGTGCATGTCTGGACTACAAAGGCAGCTATGAGTGTTAGCTGCGGAGGTAGTGGCAGTGGCAGTGATCACAGTGACCATTCTCAGGTTGGGATAACTTGGCTTCACCATGTGCTCAGGAGAGTAGCTGCTTGAGTGGTGTTGAGTAAACAGATGAATTATTGGCCATCTTATTGACAAATGGAACACCAAAAAGCAAAACTATTAGCTCTCTGGATTAGACGTCACCATATTCTGTGTATCAAGAAACTGGAAGGAAGTCTTTTCTCTGAGTTTGTCAGGGCATGGATCCCAGTGCTCGGGATGGAGACGTGAAGCAGATGTAGCCCCAGAAGCAATAATTGGAGCTTCCTCGCCGTTGTCCCTTAAGTGCATTGGCCTCGGTTGAAATCCAATGGTTTTTCACTAACACTGAAACCTCATACTTTTATTTTCTATCGTGGAAAAACCTAGTTCTAGATGAAATGAGATATGCTTGCCTACGTCGGTTAGTTTTGTTATAGATCAGTCTGTTGTCTCATACTTGCTTAGACCATTAGGTAATTTCCCACCTTTTTTTAAAAATAAAGCCTAGAAGGCAACAATTAGAAATGACTAAATTCAGTGCTCAATTAGGTCTCACATATCTCATTTTGTGTAGCAGCTGTCAAAGAAATTTGTCATTCCTCCTTCAGCACTTGGGGAAAAGCAAGCCATTTATCCTCCTAGTTCTAAGAGTACATGGTCTTGTCTGACCAGTATCTGCAGAGTGACATTAGTTGATGGTCTGTGACTTGAGTTAAAACTTCCACAGGCACCGGTTGGCACAATTGCTTTGTCAGATCTGAAGGAGTTATCTTGGACTTAGCATTGCTACCAAGTGAGTTCCAGTGTGAAGATACTTTTTTAGTGAGAGGCGTATTAGGTGAAAAGCCTGCTAGCAACCAGTCTTTGTGTTTTTTAAATTTAAAAAAAAATGGGCTCTGAAACCATGTTGGTGGCTGTCTTCTGCTTGGATCCAACTCATTTCTGCCCACACCTGCCTTTCCTGTGCTTAGCGCTGCTGCTTTGTGTCAAGTATTTTCAGGGGTCCAAAGGGAAACATTCAAGTGGGAAGGAAACCTAATTTCCTATTTATTTACATGACTGCAGTAGCTGTTAAAGATTTGACTCATTTTAAAAAACTACTGTTCCAGTTCCCCTAGAGATAAAATGTAATGAATTTAATGCACAGCATGGATATATCCATTGCAGAGTGAATATTTAATTTCTGACAAAATCTTCTCATTCAGGTACCATGTCCAGAAATGCTCCCCCTCAGAATAAGCACTAGTTAGGATGCCTGTTTCATCCTTCAAATTTATTCTGTTAGCAATTTCTCTCTCTATTTGATCTGTTTTTGAGGACCAGAGTCCTTTACTTAGACAAGGTCATTTCTAAAGGAATATCAGGAAGTCCCAATGAGTGATAGTTTGGGAATTGTGTTACACTCAATTCTGTAACTTTTAGCATCATAGCGTGATGATAAAGCTCTCATGTGTAATGTACAAGATTTTACGTACAAAGTAAGCAATGTTCCAGCCAACACATAGGGACCGGAATAGGTTACTGGCAAAACACTTAGGGCAATGCAATGATGTGTACATTCTCCTTTAAAGGCCCAGTTCCTGTTAAGTAAGGTTAAGAATAAGAGTGATACTGTGTTCTCCTATAGCCCTTCTGGTTAGGGTTAAAGGTGACTATATTACAAAGAGGCACATATTATGCAGGGATTATATCATGGTGGAGAAGTGACAGCATTCCATTGTGGTAGGCTCCATCAAAGTTAGGGTTGGTATTCATACTGCATGGATATCTGGCTGGAATATAGAGGCCAGGGAGTTTTCTCTTACAATGAATTACTGAAGATCTCAAGGGAAAGGTCTGCAAGAGAAGAAGGCAGGCGGCCAGCTGTAGTTCAGTGCTAAAACAGAGGAAGGGGAGTTTCTAAATAGGGGCAGTGTGAGGCTTTGTCACTGAAGGGCTCTGTAATGCTTCACACAGAATGGAGACAGGGCTATGAGTGGTAAGGGCGATGCAAGGAAAGCTGATTTTAATTGTTGGCATGAATCTCTCATAGATTGTTAAAATGGTTTAGGATTAGTAGGCTCTTCTGAAAATAAGAACTGGGTATAGGGTACTGGAGGAGAAGGGCTATATTTATTCTTTCTGTTCTGTAATTTTTGAAGCAACACAGGTAAAATGTATAAAAACTGTCACGAGAGCATACAACAAATGTGTCTGAAGGTCAACATGAGTGTTTTATCCAAGGAACAGAGGTCCAAGTTCTTAGTTTGTGCTCTGCAAAGAAGGCAAGTTTATGTTCTGAATCTATGAAAGAATCTCTTTAAGAAAAAAGTCAGTGACTTTAGAAGAACCAGAAGTGACAGCTTTGGGACTTGCCATTTTTGGACCAGTGGGTCACATGTGCATTCTCCAGCAGGGCTGGGAGGTGGCTTTTGATGAACAAATCAACTCAATGAACTGAGTACCTGGTCACAGAGACCATTTCTCATACGAACTGAGAACCGCCCTTTTTTGTCCCCAGATAACCCACTAGCACCATCAGAAAGTTTTTTTTCCTTCATATAAACACACTTGTGTGTGCATACACTTCAGAGGGCTGTGTGGACCTTTGTATTACTTTCACTTAGGTTGAAATAGATCTGATCCAATCTAGACCCAGAAAGTGAGACCCCATAGAGTTCAGGCCTTGTGGTAACATGGACTGAAGTTTACATCTCCACTTCTCATGTGCAGCTCCCCCAGGGGCAAGTCACCCGTCCTCTCCAAACTCTAGTTTGCTCTTCTGTAAAATTGTAATATTCGTTTTGCGTGGACCTTGTGAGGATGAAGTAATATTTGTAAAGTAGCTAAGTGACATATTCAATGGGTTAAAAAATGGTAGTTGAGTCTTTTATTTTAAATTCCTTCACCTGTGACCTCTTAGGTGAGCTAGTATATCATTAAGATAATCCAGATTCACATTCGCAGATTTTGAAGAATGAATATTGACACCAAAATAATGAATTAAATTTCAAATTGTTTGTTCAAACTAGTGGAACATGAGGATTTTTATACATGCATACATCCATACATACAATATAGTTATGGGTTGTTTTCTCAGTAATATTTTTCAATGAGTTTGGCAAATGTGATCATCATGCATAGAAAGCAGTAACGGGAAAAATAATCATGATATGATATGGGAATGGAGTAAAACTGAAACTGAAAATGAATCTTTTCAAAAATCAAATCTACCGTGGATCACATCAGCCATGGTCAAGAAGGCGGATAAATTGCCTGTCTATCAAGAAGAGCAGTATTTTAACGATAGAGACTATCTGAAAAGATTTTATGGGTTTCTGGTGTGTAAAATGATTTTGTACCACATCATAGATGGAGTCATTTGTAGGGAAAATGAAACATATATCACTTGTGACATCTTTTTATTTGTCGAAATGATATCATACACTCGACACTCCCCCCACCAACTGGTTTTCCTTCTCAGTGACCCTAACCATCATCCAAGCAAAGTCAAGGCTATGTGGTCCCTTACATTTTGTGCTCTGCTGAGCCATCCCATGAGCTATGGCTGGGACGTGTGTGAACTCTGCTTTGCCACATTTTCTAGAGGAATGACTCTGGAATTGAAGTAAGTGAGAGCCAGTTCTCCTGGGACATCAGACCAGTGCACACAGCTCAGTCATGGTCAAGTGAGCGCAGGGTGCCCTGACACTGCCATAGCTCATGACTAGGTAACTCAAGTCACAGCTGATTTCTTCTACCTGCCTGATCTCCGTGGCAAGGTAGTGAGTTTAATAAGGTCTCTCCACAGCCCTTTGTTTGTTTGATAGTCCGTGTAATAAATAAACCAGGGATGGCTATATTGGGAAGAGAGAAGGCTTTGATACCAGACTGACATTTGGGTTTGATTCTACTACTATGATGGATGATCTTGGGCAGGTTGCCAAATCCCTGTCAGTCTCACTTTCCTTCAATTTGAATAACAATACTAACCTTCTTCAAAGGGGCTCCATTAAAGCAGCCACAAAACGTACATGGCACATTAACGTATTAAGAAGTCCTGTACCAAAAACCCAGTTTAACTGTAGTTGGTTCAGTGTTTCTCAGTTTCATTAGATCTAGGCAGCATTTTGAACTTCCTCCCAGGACATTTATTAATAGTTCGTGCCATCAATCAGTGGCGTATCAATTGGCATTAGCCTGCAATCATAAATCCTCCTGTATCTCTGTGCAATGACTAGACTTCTATCTAGGCACTTGCTTCCTGTTCAAATGCCATTGTCCTTCTATGGCTGCACAACAAACTTTATTTAACAGTCTCCCTGTAACTCTGTTGGTGTCAGTGGGAATCAAATGTTTTTCAAGACAGAGTTCTCTACTGTAGGAGCTGTCGTAATCTGTTTACGTGATACCTTCATTTCCCTCAGCCCCAACTCTGCTTGTAAGTGATGGCATGAGACCCACTGCATGGACCAAGGGGGCTCTGGTGGTACTCACAGCTGTCCCTATGGTCCAGTCAGTTTTGTTATGAAGATATAGATGGAAGTCCTCTACTCACCGTCTTCATTGCCAGCCAGTCACCCCAGTCCCAAGCTGTCACTGTGTCCCGCTGTGATGATCACAGTAACCACCTGTCCAGTCTGTTCACAGCACTGCAGCTAGAGTGATCCTGCTAAAACACACAGCAGATGAAGCCAGTTTGGGTGTGATTTGATTCAAGTGTGGGCTGTTTAATCACATCCCACAAAAATCCACGTGCTAAAGGCTTGGCTCCCAGAACAGGGGTGTTGGGGGGTGAATGTTTAAGAGCAGGGACCATATGGGAAATCTGCAGGTCATTGGGAGTACGCTCTCCAAAGGGATTGTGGGGCTGCACCCATCCTTTCTCTCTCTGGTCCTGTTCAAGATGTGACCATTTGCTGCTACATTTGCTTCCACCATGATGTCAGCAAAGGCCAAAGCAATGGGGCCTGTCTGACCCTGGACTTTGCACCTCCAAAACTGAGCTAAGTAAACCTCTCTCACTTCATGAATATCCTATATCAGATATTTTGTTGTAGTGATGGAAAATTGGCTACTACAGCCCTACACTTGAGAAGTACCAAACTCCTCAGTGGTATTCAAGGTTCTGCATGACCAGGGTCCCTGCCGCCCTCCCCTCCACCCTCTGGACTACAGCAGCCCCTGCATTCTTGCTCCTCTAGAATGCTGCAGACCAGGTCCCGCCTCCTAGCATGGCACTTTTTTCCTTTCTGCCATGGCCTTTCTTCCTCTGATTCCAAGTGGCTTACTACTTCTCTCGTTTCTGGTGTCTGTCAGATGCCATCCTACTGGCCAAGCCTGCAACCATGGCAATCAGCGGCCCTCCCCCAGCCCTGCCACAGGGTTATTTGCTATTTCCTTCACTGTCTTTTTTCACTGTCTTTTTTTTTTTTTTTCCCTTCTTAAAGAAAAATGTTCCATGACACTGGTCAGCGCCTGCCATGTGATAGGTTGACTCAATTGTTTGTTCATTGTCCTCCCCCTCCCACAGGGATACCAGCTGCATCAGACAGGGACTTCACTCACTCACAGCAGTGTCCCTAGCCCCTGCCACAGTGTTCGATGTACAGTCAGTGTTTAGGGTCTCATTGTTAATAGATGAGTATCTGCTATCTCCATCCATCGAGATAAATGTGGCCAAAACAAGCTACATGCAAGTGGTGGTGAGTGGCAGGGAACTTCTCAGTTGGCCATGTTTTTTGGAACAGCTCAGCTTCATAGTTTCCGCCTTGTTCAGAAGCTGCTGGGTGAACTT
This sequence comes from Dasyprocta punctata, assembly GCA_004363535.1. Classification (NCBI taxonomy): domain Eukaryota; kingdom Metazoa; phylum Chordata; class Mammalia; order Rodentia; family Dasyproctidae; genus Dasyprocta; species Dasyprocta punctata. The sequence goes on along the minus strand of RJWM01002949.1, from coordinate 72,245 downwards.
GTCACAGCTGAAGGTGAGAGCCAGAGACTCATCAGCAGGTGGGTAGGGACTCGGAGGAGGAGGGGACAATGCGAAGACCACACAGTGAGAAGGAGCCGAAGGCAAAGCCCTGCAGGTCTCTGTAGTAATGTGAGTGACTCACAGTTACTTGGTTCTACAACAACAATTTTTAATTGCTGTAGCTGATAGTTTTTGCCAAGGCCTGTGCTTGTTGCCTTTTAAAATGCCATTGTGTTTTAATCTTCTCAGTTATTCTTTGAGATTAGACAGCTTACACTTAAACAGCTCCCCATTCGAGGTCATTTTGGGTAACAGAGAGAAAAAGGGCTCAGCCTTCTTGGGCCTCAAATTTCCTTACAGAGAAATGAGCAAACAGGAAGTGAAGGCCTTAAAATTCCCTTCCTGTCCCTAATGTTCCATTCCTCTAGGAATGTAGTCAAATGCAGCCAAAGTACCACGTGTACCATGTACGTCAATTCATTTCATAACTGAATATAGTGAAGCACTTAAGAAATCTAAATAGGTACACCCAGGGGTAGAATATAGGATGTTGTAGGTACTGTGGATGTGATAAAAATCTTTGTATGGGTAGAAGATTTCTTCCAGTGTTAAGAAAACTTATCCCAAGCTCAGGCAGTGAGTAGAGGATCTGTTCCTAGCTCAGTTTACTGAGATGAGAGCATTGTAGAAAATCCTCAAGGAGCTAAAGAAAATACAGACATGTCACATGCGAGCCTAGGGCTGAACAATGTCAAAGAAGCAGTTTATGAGAAAGTGGCTCCTACTGAATGGAAAAGTCCAGCCACTGTAGTGGCTTATTCAGCAAAGCTGTCACAGGCCTTGAACTAGAAGACCCTGGACCCCACAGTCCTCCAGAAAGTAGCCAGTGGCCCAGAAGTCCTAACGGCATACCTTCATAAGAAAGAAAAGACAGGAGGCCTATGTGCCAGTGGGTGGGGCCTTGCAGAGCAGACCCTGAAGCAGGATTAGAGGGAACTCCTACTCCTGACTCCCCAGTGGGGCAGGATAGTTCCTGGTGCACTCTCAGCTTGTATTCTATGAACACCTTTGTTCTCTCAGTAACGTGGTAGAGTTGGTCTCAATATCCCAGATAGGACTAGAGAGGCTCATGAACCTTGTGCTTGCCTTGAATTGTGCATGCTCCTGATAAGAGAATATGTATTGCGCATTTCTGTTATTTCTGTGACACTTGGCCCTGTGCTTTGGCCAGATGCTGTGTTGGCTGCTGCAGTGATCTGGTCCCAACCCTAGGAGACTCCCAGGATTAGAACCCTGCTGCGGTGAAAGGCCAAGCAACGTGTTTTGATCCGTGCTCTGACACGCCCCAGGAGCACATCTTGGGGAGCCCTTAATCAGCAAGGCATGCCCAAACCACCATCTGAGTTGGATTAAACTTGTCAGCCCCGGGCAGAAATTATTAAGAATGTGCAAAAGGTCATTTTTAGTGATATGGAAAATGTCACTCACACTCAAGCTTCATTACACGGTTTTAAATCCAGCTAGATATACATCTGTCATAAAATTGGGAGGTCCAAAGGCCTTGCTGTTCTGAGACTACTATGGAAGGTGTGTACCTATTGTCAGCTACATCTGGGACCTGCCCCATATTGTGCTGCAACTTTGGACAAGACATGGATACTCTCTGAGTGTTGGTTTCTCACCTCATCAAATGGCTGAAGAATGGTGTTTAACTCATTGGTACCAGACCTGGCAGAAATCAAGTGTGTGAAAGATGGCTCCCTAGCAGGCATTCACCACAAATAGGTGAGCCTCGTTCAGCTGGTCACCTCCACCCCACATCCTTTCTGCACCAGGATGGCCCAACCTTACCTCCAGGGAGTAAGACTTGGAAGCCTCATGATTTCTCCCAAGCCAGACTGAAGCTTCAGCTTGAGCCCATTTATCTGGACATTGACCAGACAGAAATATATGCAGCAAAATGAGTACTTTTCTATCCTCCAAGAAAAATAAGAAGCCAGGTGGGCTACTTAACTAGATATCCATAGTTCACTGTTCTGTGTGGGCAACTAGCCACCTGCTGGCTTTTTAAGAGTACAGCTTGAACCAAATACCTAGGCAGAGATATAAAGGAAAGGTGACAGAAAGAAAGACCTAGAAAGAAAATTGGTGCTCTTTGAAAGACTGCAGTAACAAGAGTGGTCTGCTATCAGCGTTTCTTTCCAGCTGGTATTTTAAATTATAGTCTTAATGTATTGCTATTATGAGCATTGAACTATGCCTGCCCTGCACTCTGTAAATGTGCGAGATCAGCCAGGCCTGATAGAAGGGTGTTCCACCAAGGCCAGGAAGGGGAGTTTGGGGCTTAATGGTGGAATGCAGTGGGGAGCGTGAGTCTGCCCCTCCTGGCCTCAAAAGACTCACCTTGTCCTCCAGCACTCGCTCGCTAAGACACTTCCCTCCAAGAATCATGTTAGCACAAATGACAGAGTGCCCTGTGTGCCCAGCTGTGTTGCAGAGACAGTGAAGGACATGGGGACCCGCAGAGGTGGCAGGTTTCATTTTATCCACACTGTTCCATTTATAGTCCCCAAAGGGGCGAATGCATTCTAGCTTGTTTCTGTGGCTGATCAGGTGTGGCCTGGGTTTACAGAGGTAACAGAAGGCAGGTGTACAGTTCCTTCTTCCACCTGTGAGAGCTGTTTGGGGTGATACAGGACAAGCAAGGACTGTCCTGGGAGGCTGAGGCAAGCAAGAATTGTGACTCTTTGCAGTGGGGACACATTTGAAGAAATGCATGGTTAGATGACTTCATATTGTGCAAACACAGAGTTCATGTGTGCAAACCCAGGCAGGACCCCTGCCTGCCTGCTGCACACTGGCGCTCTGTGGTGCAGCCCACAGTTCCTGCGCTGCAAGTCTGGGCAGCATCTTACTGTGCTGAGTGCTGTCGGCAGCTGTGATGCAGTGGCATGTGGATCTTAAACATAGAAAAGGCACGGTAAAAATCCTAGACAATGGCCATTGCTCAACTCCGTTAAAATCTCACAAGACCACGGTTGTTGTGTGTCGTCCACTGTTGACTAAAATATAATCACACAGCTTCCGGCTGTATTTAATGCTAGGAACTGTCCGTGCATCGCTTCAGCCAGCTGGAGTTCTGGGGCAGGCTTCTGTTCCCAGCAGAAGCTAACGTAAGAAGTGAGCTGCAAGTCGGGTGGGAGCCAGGGTTTGCGACGTGCAGTGAGTAGACTTGGGTACGGGCTGACCGTAACTGTTGAGGGTACTGCCCATGTACAGGACTGTGAGACTGAGCCTGGAGCCTGCTCACTGGTGGGAAGGGGAGTCAGGGACTGGGGTTTTAATATCTCTGCTACTAAGTGTTTTTGTGTCCTTGACCACATTTGGGTGTTGCAGTTGAGGGGCTGCCATCAGCACTATTCCTCCATTACTGTGTGAAGTGGTCTTAGTGGGACAAGAGGGCTCCCCAAGTGGTGATTTGGAGGAATGAGCTGGGGTGCTTCTACCTCAAGTCGTCACAGTTGGCCCTCTGAAAGTCACGGCCTCCTGGCAGCCTGAACTCAGGCCTGCGATGAGTCAGGAAAGGGAGGCAGGAGGGAGGGCCAGCGTTGCTTAGGCCACCACCGGAGGCCAGCTCCCTCTCACCCAGTATGGACACGGACACAGTGGCGGGGCGGGGGGCAGGGTACAGGGATCCCCCAGACTTACAAACTGTAGCACCTGGCACTGCAGCTGCTGGGTGCCTCTCCATTACACACTGTGACTGCAGACCAGGACGCTGCTGTCATCACCCGCTCTGCAGGTGCTCGGCCTGGGATGAGGACCCACGTGGGGGCACCCCCCCGCCACCGCCAGGGTGCCATTTTTAGCGTGCTCCAGCTGAACCACTGCTGTGAACTATGTCTCTTAACTGGGAGTGCGTGCGTCATTAAGGAGGCAGGTGCCTGCCGCCGGGGAGGATGTGCCCACGCCTGCTGGGGGCACGTGTGAGCCGGCTGGCCCCTGCCTGGGCTCTGCCAGGGTGGCATTGCTCCCTGCAGCTCACTGACACAGGCAAAGAGTGTGTCTCTGGAGTCAGATGGAACCTTGGGTCTGCTGCTATACCTCTGTGACCTTCGGCATTGACCTCATTCTTGAAGGCCCAGTGTGTTCATGTCTTCGCTCGCAGTAATGACAGTGCTCATTTATTTTCATAGTGCTGGGGATAGACCCCAGGGCCTGGCACCTGCTGGGTAAATGCTCTACCACTGACCCTCCCCACCCCACCCACGCTTCCATCCTGAAAGCACAGATTTCATAGAACCCAGGGGAGTCTCAGATCCTGTATAGGTGAAGTGTGTAGCCCTTCATTGTTAAGTGCTCAGTACATTTTGCTTCCTCTCCCCAGCCCCCAGCTGTTGCTTTGTATATTATTCGCTTCATTTATTAAAGCCATGGCCAAATCCAGCCCTAGGTCCAGGTGAGCTGCTGGCATTTAAGGTAGGATCCTCATCCTTACAGGACTCATGGCATGAAGCAGTCTGGAGGGGCAGGGAAGAGTTTGCTAGACCAGAGATTTAGGGTAAGGAGAGGGATTCTCCTGTAACATACCCGTCCTCTTGAGTCCTACTCAGGATTTCCAGATTTTACTGGAAGGCAGAGATTCATGGGTGGGCAGGAAAGGGGCTTGTTTGTCCCTGTGCATGAAGATGAAGTCCAACTCTTGCCTGCACCAGCTTAGAGCTGGCCAGCAGCCCTTAGAGAGACTGCCCCTGACATCACAGTGACTGCCCATGGGTGGCTCCACTGCCCAGGGCTTTATTGCCTTCTATTTGGAAGGGATCCCTGTGGGACAGACCTGTGGGTCTCTGCGGTCCTCTGCCCAGATGTAGAAGAGGAGAAAGGGGATAACGGTGGTCTTCATGTCAGAACAGTGACGACAGTATCCTCTCTTTGTCCCCAAAGCTCATGGATTCAGGGTCCTCAAAGGAGTGTGCTCCCAAAGTAATCTTCCTGTTGATATGTCGCCTTCAACAGATTTTCCTAATCCTTCTATGCCCAAGATGGAAACTTCTGTGTGGTTACATTAGGTTCCTTACCAGCGTGGCAGGCTTATATCTTCAGAAAATCAATCTCTCTCTCTGTCTCTCTCTCTCTCTCGCTCTGTGTCTGTGTCTGTGTCTGTGTGTGTGTGTGTGTGTGTGTGTGTGTCCATGTCTCCTATAGCACATACCTTCTTATGACTGGGGCTCTGTTTTGATGAACTGTTGAAATTTGTCAGCTCAGTGAATTAACTGTCTCATTTCAGCAGATTTATTTGGCAGAAACCCTGAATTCCTGAATCCAGGTGGGCTGGCCCTCATGACCCATTCACTAGGAAGTGAATTTGTCACAAGTGTAGATGCTTCCTAGTATTGAAAAGGAGTCAGATTTTCTGTTCATTTTATTGTACATGTTCTCCAGGCCATTGTCTATGGGGACTGTGTTGATTAAGGAGGTGAGGAGAAAGGGTGGCTGAAAGGGAGGGGTGGCCTGGCTCATGCAGGACCCAACCCTCCCTACAGAGAGGAAGCCGGCATGTAATCAAGCTGGAAACTGACTCTGGTGGGAACTTGGCTGACTCCTATTCGCATCAATGCTTGTAGAAGTCCTGCTTCTCATCTTATCAGTATGGGCAACAGCAGAGAAAGAGCACACCCAGAAAAAGTAGTATGGTGCATTTCCCCGACTTATACATACTTTTACACTGCCTTAGAAATATTTTAATTGCTTCAGTATCTCGTGCTATTTCTTGATAAAGAAGTGATTTTGAAGGCAATAAAAAAGGTCCTGACAGCCAGGCATGGTAGCACGTGCCTGTAGTTCCAGCATTCTAGGCAGCTGAGGCAGAAGGCTTACAAGTTCAGGCCTACCCTGTATGACTTAGCAACTTGGTGAGATTCTGTGTCAAAATACAAAATTAAAATTAAAAGGGGCTAGTATGTAATTCGATATGAAGGCCTTGGGTTCGATCCCCAGCACTGAAACACAAGTCCTGGCTCCACTGTGGTATGATCTCATGTGGGCTGAATGTTCAAATTATAGCCCTTGCTTATTAAGAGATGCTAATAATTGTTCCTGCTCTAGAGGGCTGGAGTGAGATTAAGTGGGATAACACATGAGTTTTTCCAGACACGTGCTGACTGTGCGGTGCACGGCAGCCACGATTCCTATCATCACTGTATGACTGTACCTGTCGTCATTGAATCCTCACGTGTGTAGCCTGGTGAACTCAAAGCAGAGAAGGGGCAATTTATATATCAAGTACTAGCTGGGTACAGTGGGTGTTCTGGGAGCCCCAAAAGCACAGGAAGCACAGAAGAGGGGCCTGGCTCAGGAAACTGCCCTGCCCACACTGAGAACACATCCAGCCTGCTGCATTTCAAACACTAAACAGAAGGGTTTCAGCCTTGCAAGAGCTCACATCCATCCAGGGTTAGGATCAATGGATAAGGACCCAGCTCTCCAGAACCACTTCCTCAACGAGGAGAGCAAGTTCCACCTCGACTTTTAAAGTTAAGTTTACGAAAAGAAATCTCAACCTTTGCTAGCCATGCTTTCTGAAGGCCACAGCCTTCTTTCCCTATAAAGTATCGTGAAATGAAAAGGAAACGAATTGAAAAAAAAAAAAAGCAATACATTTTAAATCCCTTAGCCTTGAAAATACGATCACTTATACAAATGTGGGCCTTTAATAGAGCTCCAGACTTTTTCTTCCCTGTTCCATGAAGAAAGGTGGAGGAAGTTTTAGTTGCTTCATCCTTGGAAACATCACAGCACCCTGGAGGTGCTTCAGCATACCGATCACCCCATCTCTCCTGTCACATGCAAAGAAGCCCCAGCTCAAGTTCTGGCTTACTTTTCCCTAGAGCTTGGGTGACCTTGGACAAGCCACTGGATTTCTGAGTTTCCTCTCCTGTAAACTGAGCAGGTTTGCTGGAATCACCACCCTCTCTGTGGATTCCATGATGTCTGGCCGTGCCTGGAACTGGATCCTCTGTGGGCTCCACTCCAATACCCAGAAGCCCACACTTCCCCAACCACAGGATGTACTGGATGTTCCCACTGCCCTTGTCTGTTCTCCCTTTGTTCTCCCCTGGTGGCTGGTAAGCAATGTTTGGAACCCTGGGTTAGGTGTCACTCACTGTTTCGAAGAACCTTTCCCGGACAGACTGGGCACAGAGAGTCACCTTCATTCTGGAAATGTTTGTATACCATTCATCAAAGCACCTTTTAACTGTATGTGTGCAGGCTGCCCCCAAGAGGGCAACAGACCTGGTTCATAGAGAGAGGAGATGAGTACATACTTGATAGATGAATTCATAAACAAAAGAACAAATTTATTTAGCTTTATGTCTTCTCTCACAGGCACTTGGCAATAAGGCAGAGATAATGCATTTTGAGGAAACTATCACTGATAAAAAAGAGCCTTTATTCTACCCCAGCTCACAGCAGGGGATGAGGGTCATAGATTTCCTTAATGATTTTATTGGTGGCTGTTACCTTGTCTCCCCAAGGTGTTGCTCAGCAAGTCCTATTGAGATGAACCACTTGTACTTGCCTGGTTTCAAAATATCTGAACTCTAATGGGAAGGTTTGGCTTGTTTTGTTCCCAAACACAGTCTAGCCCACAGATTGCACCTAAGTCTTTAAAAAATTACATAGCTGGAAGCTAAAAATAATTTTGGAAAAACAACTCTAAATATTTAACATCCTCTGCTAAAATCTTATCCTTTAAAAGTTAGGGATTTTGCCTTATCATTTAAATATTACCAACAATTTTTTTACTCCTCCAAAAGGCTCATCAGGATATTTTGCAAATGGGAGGCAAACTTTGGCTTCAAACAGGATTTCCTGCCTCATCCACATACCTTCTGGATGCATCTAGCCCCAAAGCACACATGTATTGGCTCTTGCTTTCCTGCCATTCCTAGCAGGTGTGAGCCTCTGACTACAAACTGGCTTTGGCCTTTGCTTTCTGAAACCCAAGGTTGCCACTCCATTGGCCTGAAGAGAAGGGCTTGGAAAGGGGCTTCTGACATTGCTCTCTCTGTCCCTCTGGCCTCCCTTAGGGTCCCCTCCTGGGATTCCCAGTGCTCCGGTGCCTGCTCCCTGCAGAGTCATCACAAAAGGGAGAGGACGAGGCCTGAGCACATGGACCTCTGTCCACTGAGCTGGGACTTTCTTGAGGGCAGGGCTGTGCCTCATTCACTTTTATGACCTTGATAAGAACTTGACATGAATGAATGAATGAACGAATGAACAAACAAAAACCAAACCTATAAAGTGGACCCCCAGTCACACTGCCCAGAGCACGGGCCTGTTCCCTGATGAGTGCAAAAATGAATGGGAAATAAAACCAAAGGAAATTACTATGAGCCCTCTGCTGTGCATATCATTAACAGAGTTCATCTCAGTGATTTCTTTAGCAGAATCTCCCTTTTATGCTCGCAACTAGATGGTGGTTTGGTAAATATAAACAATTGACTGAGAAGTTATGAGGAATAGAGATTGCCCACCTCTCACCCTCCCTTGGGCCTTTTTCTCCAGGGGAAATGGAGTTTAAGGTTCAAAAGGAAATATATGGAAGTACTGTGCTATCCATCTTCTTTTATAGAGTTCAGACCTCGAATGAAATCCATGATAATCTGTATTTAAGTGCAATTAATGCTACTATATATTGATATGTGTGTGCGTGTGTAAAGTGTCATATATATATTCTTCCACCCACCCATCTATCTGAAGAATGCTTATCGTACCTACTATGTGCTGGGTTATTTCTCAGTCTTAGGAATATAACCATGAAAAAGCAAAGTCAAAATCATCATGGTTTTACACCTAAGCAACACACAAAAAAAGAATAAATGTTATAAAATAATAGGCTATAATAAATGCTATAATTAAAGCAAAATAGGATTAGAGGCTACAGAGTAAGGGAGAATGAAGAGCTGTTTTACTGAAGTACCCCAGAAAAGGCATCTCTGAGGGGAGTGATGCTTGAATAGAGATATAAGTGAAAGAGCAACTGCAGAAAGTATCAGGAAACTCACAAACACAAAAGCTTCCACATTGATCCATGTGTTTATCTACTGTTGCTCAAAGCCACCCAACCTGCCCATCTACCCAATCTCTGCACTCACTCACCCACTCCTCCAGTCACCCATCCATCCATCCTCCCAATGATGCATCCCCATGGAGTAGCGTAGCACCCCATGTGTAGCAGATGCCCTCCAGCTAATAAAATAGAATCATTTTCATCCCTTTGTAGCAGATCAATGGAAGGTATTTTCCTTTAGAACTATTTTTTCCTACAAAAATATTTTTTCTCTTATATGGACAATTTTTAATGTTTTGTATTATGAAAGTAACTTTTTTGCTCGTAAGAGATTTTTAAATTCAGGAAGCATTTAACAGTAGAGGCTCTAAGACATCTACCCAGTGTCTCCTCAGTCTTAGGTTCTTCTCATCATAAAGCTGTGGGAGCTACCTCCTAGTGTTCTTGTGGGGACCTTGGATGGGACACTAGGTACTCGGTGAATACCAGTTGCAAACAACGTGATTGCTGCTACTAGCAAAGGTTTTGTGGGTGGCCACTGGTGGCTTTGGAGCAGTGCTAGGTGCTGGACACTTTATATTCGTGCTTTCTAAATTGTGACTTAGTTCTGGAAGGACATTTATCCCATTCTACCTGCAAGGAAAGGAAGACTTATGATGAGACTGCTGTCCCCTCTTCTCACTCCCTGACCATGTCCATAACTGTCTCCTAGGACTGTTTAGCGTCCAGCTAATCTGACTTGAGACTCTTTGCAGAGGCAGAAGAATGTTTTTACATTATCCTATTGGCGAGCAGTCACCGTCTATCTCGCTGATGGCGTGTGATTCATCGCAGTGAAAGCTAATATTTCCCAAGGGTCTCATAGCAGTGAGAGCACTCCAGAAGTGGTGCAGAGGTTTCTAAGTTAGTTAACAGATTTTATGAACTGCTAATTGCCTCATACAGACATTTTATTGAGCTACAGTGATCTGTTATTGGCACTGACTGTTTACATATTTCAGTGCTTCTTCCTGTTTGTTCTGCTCCCTGTCACTGGATCCCTGAAACCTCTGCCCTGCATGTACAAGGAGGCCTTGGTTATTTCTTCACCTTGCACATGTGTACACTGGTGTCCATCACGGCCATTTAATAATGCAGACACAAGACAAACCAAGCCAACATCCACCGCCAGTCACTGAATATGGGCACAGGGCTCTGATTCCACTCCTTGACTGAGTGGTCATCTTTAGAAAAGTTAAGCAGGAGAACTGCAGCCTGCGAAATGGTCTCCTCATGTGATCAGCTTAATAAATTTGCAGCAGACTCTGGAGACTTGGTTTTCTTCTCCGAAACATGGAGGAAGGAAGGGAGAGGGCTGGTGCGTGTTGAATGGGCTGTTCCACTTCTGAGTCTATGAGGAGTTTCACACTGAGGAGATGGAAATAGCCAGAACAGGTGGTGGAAGGTGACGTGCCTGACAGGAAGCAGACTTCGTGAGCTCCTGTTTCATTTTAGTGTCACACTGAGGTGGCTGTCTTAAAGTGGTCAGAGTGGGGCAAAAGGTTTGCAAAGCAGCTAGAGTCCCTTGTAATTAAAGAGAAAAGACAGGACAGTGTCCCTACAGGCTTTCTGCATTTTGCTTTTCATTTTTTATGAGAATTTGGAAGTCAGAGTTTATGGACTCACTCTCAGGTTCTTTAAAAACAGTCACAAACTCTTCAGGACTTGGTGGGGCAAGGATTTATTTTTGGACAAGACCCCAAAGCACAAGAAAAACAGACAAAATGGGATTACATCAAACTAAAAGATTTGTAAGGGGAACCATGAGCAGAGTGAAGCAACAGCCTACAAAATGGCTCAAAATGTTTGCGACCTATCCATCTGGCAATAGGTCAGAATATATCTGTCCAGAATATGTAAGGGTACAAAGTACTCACTAAGAGCAAAGAAACCTGAAGAAAAAAATGAGCAATAGACCTTAATAGACATTTCTCACAAATAAAATATACAAATGATCAACAAATATATGAAAATATTTTTATAAAAAATATTAAATCACTAATCATTAGGGAAGTGCAAATCAAAACCATAATGAGATTTAACCTACTGCAGTAAGAATGGCTATTATAAAAAAGAGAAGTCAGGAGTGATGGTGTGTAACTGTAATCCTAGCATTCTGGGAGGCCAAAGCAGGAGGATCCTAACTTTGAATCCAGCCCAGGAAATTTAGTGACTTAGCAAGACACTGTCTCAAAAGAATTTAAAAATATTTTTAAAGGGTTCAATGTACTTCAGCGTGAAGGCCTTGGGTTCAGTTGCCCACACTGTGGGGTGTGGGGTGGAGAATAAAGATAACAAGTGCTGATGAGAATCTGAAATAAAGGGAACCTTGAACATACACTGTTGGTGGGAAAGTCAATTGGTTCAGCCTTTATGGAGATTCTTCAAAAAATTAAAATTGACAGTGCCACCAGATCCAGCAATCTCATTACTGACCATATATCCAAAGGAATTGAAATCAGTCTGTCAAAGAGACATCTGTACACTTGTGTTACTATATAGCACTATTCACAGTAACCAGAAAATAGATCACCCTAAATGTCCACCTGCTGATTAATGGATCAAGAAAAGGCAACACATACACACTTCAGAATACTGTTTGACTATTGAGAGAAGGAAACCCTGTCATTTATGACAATGTGCATGGAAGAGGAGATGACTGTGTTAAGTGAAATAAACCTGGCAAATATTGCACTATCTCAGTCATACATGGAATGTAAGAAAATTGACCTCATAGTATGCAGTAATACCTCGGTTCACAAATGCTTCTGTGTGCAAACAACTTAATTCACCATCTTCCCCAAAATCATAAAATAAATTAGACTGGCAAACCGAGGTACCCCGGTAGCTGACAGTAGAATGGAGGTTCCCATAGAGGAGAGGTGGGTTGATGGGTACTAGGTTGTAGTTAATTAGCAGTTAGGGACTCTGGTGTGCTGTTGAACAGTAGTATGACCCCATGCATACGTAACAGTAAGGTACTGCACATTTAACAGAGTTGAAGGGATTTTGAATGTTTCCACCACAATGCAATGATAAATTTTAAGGAGATAGATATATTTAACATAGTTTAAACATCATGTAGTTTATCCCTATGGCAGAATACCACGTGGTACTCCATACCAATTTTTAAGAAGACACTAATGATGAACAAAGAGAAATGTACAAAGGAGGTGGGCACAGTTGCCATGGTTATTAGTAAGCAGGAAAAGATAAATTCTGAAAAAATAGACAATAAGAGGGAGAGAGAAGAAGAAACATTTCCCACCGCTGGTCTGGAGTAGATTATGAAACAGATGGCGAGCTTTACTAGAAGATTACTGGGAGTTGTCATGAGCTCTCTAAAAACAAACAAAGCCAAATAAATGCCTTACAGTTTTGATACGGTTGCCATTATGCCAAATAGATGCCCAAGATATGATTTTCTGGGGATGTTTAACAAATTTTCTTGTATTTTTATGCGCCTACTAAACAATAGCATAGTGTTCATAAATGTAGTAGTACATTTCTGAAGGGGTAGGTTGTGTATTAGACACAAACTTATATAACTTGTCCCATGTAATATTCCAATCAGCCCTGTGTCATTATACTCCCTATATTGTAGGAAAGCAACGTGAAGCTCAGAGAGGGTCAGCAACAGCACTGCAAGACTCGCACCCAGTTTCTCTGTACTGCTCACACTCTTGACTATGATTCCAAGCTACCTTTCAGGGACCCCTGTATCTGCATATTTGCCCTCTGATGCATTCATTAATGGGGGGACATTAGTCTGAAAGGAACTCTAGCATTGTCTTCTCTTTGCTTTGTGGTCAAAATTTTTATCCATGACCCAAGTAAAGACATAGACATTTAAGCACAAATGGGAAGAAGAGATCACTCAGAGAATGGTGTGAAATAATCTTAGCTGTTGCACTGATTGCAGAAAAACCAGAGCCACTTCTGAGTATCCATTTCCGCAGCTTGTTGAGGGGGCACACATGTAGCATAGTTTGTGACAGGGTGGGGATGGCTAAGTGCCTGCCCCAACTTCCCTGATCAGAGTGCTCTCAGTATACACAAGCAGTGTTTTGAGAGTCTTTCCTAGAACTTCTGTCTGAAGATTAGCAGTAGGCAGGAGGACAATCCTTTGCTGGTTTGCTACTCTGTACCCGTGCCTCTGAGCATGTGGAGGAGTGGAGACCAGCGTCCTCTAGAGAGAGGCAGGCAGGCAGCCCCAAGGAGTAGAGAGGGCTTCGTTGCATATCAGGTGCCAGAATGGCTGGTGGCCTCCAGAGAATTTTAGTGATTCACTCGAAGTCCCCAGTTTTAGGCCTATGGAGTCCTCCCAGCAATCCAGGCCTCCAGAGCACCCTCCGGAAGCTACAGTGGTGACAAGGCCCCTGCACCCTGGCTTAGGTGTGCTGGCCCAGGACCACAGGGACACCCTTGCTCCACAATGCTCATGGGCTCCTCCCTGCTATACTCCACTCAGCAGGTGTGTTCATTGAATAACTATGTACTGAAGGCAGACAGCACTGGAGAATGTTCTAGGCCCGGGGACATGTGTTTAACAAAATAGAAATAAAGAGAGAAAAGCAAAGGAAAGAAACAAGTTACAGTCCTCAAAATTGGTAGTTGTTTTAATCCAAAAAGAAGACTATTGAGATATTGGACCAAATGCATTATTCAAAGAGCTGAAATATGTACTTGATTGCCTACAATGATCAGGACATGGGTTTTAAAAAACAAAAGGTTTTGTTCCATGATAAAATCACTGCTTCTGACTTTTCTGGATAACATAGTGCAATTATGGAAGCTTTTTCCATAACTTTTCAAGCCAAATGGAGAAACCAGACATTTGAACTTCCTAATAATTGTTGCAAGATCTGAAAATTGGGGTGTTTTGCTTTTTTGCTAACATTTAGAAGAATTTGAGATTTATTTTTCAGAAACTGTGTGTGTGTGTGTGTGTGTGTGTGTGTGTGTATCAACATCTGAAGAAGCCTGACCCATGGTCAAACAAACCCCCCAGCTGTCAACTGATTAGAAAAATACCCCAGTTCCTTCAGGCCCCAGAAGGCATACATTTAAGTAAATACTTTAATTAAATTGCATCCTGTTGCCAAGTAATTTCTTAAACTAGAGGCGGTAAATAGAGTCTCTTCTGGGAAAGTTATGCTATAATCACTGAACAGCTTTCTTCAGGAGGAAAATGTTTATTTGAAAACTCTGCAGCCTATTGTAGTTACATGCCAAGCCTCCATCCCTGGGGAGAAGAAAGGAAACTTGTTCACTTCCAGAAGATGCCAAATTTAGGATTTATCCCTGGTGATGTGGGAACAGCTCTTGGAATTGTACTGCCAGTCCTGTACCTAGGTGAGCATTGCTCTGAAGATTAAAGATATTTGCCTTGAACCAAGGCAGGGATGATTCCTAATACTGGTAGATGTCCATGAATAAACTCTCCTCATCGCAGCTTCTTCCTACAAAAGTGTAGTTGTTGCCTGGGCAAAGACCCCTGGGAACATTTGTTTTTGAAAAGTGTTTATATTTTCTCACAAAAGAATACATACTCCCTGTAGAAAATTTGGAAACAGAATAAAGCCTCAGAAACAAAATAAAAATAATCCATTTTCCCAGAACCCAGGGATAAAGTATATTTTTGTCGGTGTTTTTTTTCCCCAAATACACATACACAGTTGAGCCAACTCTGGGTAAATGAATAATTTCATAGGATGTTAAAAGGAAAGGTGAGCGGCCTCCAGCCCAAGGAACTGGGCTCCCCTTCTGACTATGACCTGCTTTGGCCTTCATACATTTTAATAGAACCCTTTCATCTCATGTTGGGAAAGGTAAAAGATGTATAATTCAATTCAGCCACCTTCTTGGCTCAGGTAAAGAATCTGAACTGAAAGGCCGTGGGTTTATTACCTCAGAGCTGCTAAGAATCATAGCCCGCCTTTCTGGTCATATGTCCTAAGTGGCATTATTACTGTAATAAAATGTTCTCAGCTACATTTTTGTAACAGTAATAAGAGTCCCAAAGGAACTGAGCATTTATCTTGAACACAGACTGCCCGGGCCCCTACCAGCATAGCAAAATTTGTTTTAATGATGTTCCTTTGAATAATTGAATGCCTTCCTCCTGTTGATTCTTCCTGTGTATTTTATTTCACAGAATGCCCTGAAGGGTTCGTTGGTTTTCAAAAGCTGCATGTTAGAAACAGTTGGATCTTTTTTTTTTTTTCTTTCCGTGAATTTGAGATTTATCAATTGATGCTTTTCTTAGCCAAATATCAGGGGAAAAACTTTGAGAAATACAAAATTTCATCCTGGGAGTCCCAGTGGCCAATTTGACACTTTCTGAAGAGCTTGTGGCAGAGGCTGTACAGTGGGGAGGGGACAGGACTATCTGTTGATGCTTTGTGCCAAAGTCCATGTTACCAACAGTTTCTACCATCTTATCAAGAAAGACCTAAACCCAGTGTGACTCCTGCTGATTGATCCTGACATAAACTTTGCCCTAATCCCATCCACCTGTGCCAGAAGACTTGGGACACTTTAGATCTAAAGGACTCTTCAGGTCATCTTTGCTCAGGCCCTGCATTTATTTCCAGGTGAGGAAATTGAGGCTCTGGGAAAGCTACACAGCCTTCACTAGGTCCTATCACCAGGGCAGTACCACAGAAACCAGAAACACTATTGACTCAGCGATTGGGTGATTTGAAAAACAGATTCAACATGTGCTGCTGCCACTTTGTGGATAATTGGAATGATTGAAGCAGGATTACATCTGTGTCCCCAAGTGGGGACAGCCAACCATCAAGCATTCTGGCCTCAGTGAGGTCATGGCCGAGGGAAGGAAAGAGGAAGGCATTTCATCAACATCACCATGACATCTGCTATGCTTTTAGAGAAATGGTCTTCAGGCATTCTGGGCATCCTCCTAGGCTTTCTTTATGGGAGTCAGAGCCCCAAAGGAAAGTCAGGGCCAAGGAAGAGAAAAGACAAAGTATCGGCATGGGGCATTGAGTGAGAAAGAAATTAAAGCTAAACCTGAGGAAGTCTTACAGAGAGTTGACTCAGTGGAGACATAAAAGCAGTATAAAAAGATTTTGAAAAGCGTGAGGAGGAGAGAGTATTAGTTATGTTAACCATTTAGAAGATAGTTATACTACCAATTGCTATTGGTTCATTGAAAAGAAAGGTTTGTGCCTATATTGTTTAATTTTTCATGCCTATATCTTGTAATATGAGCAACTACTTTGAAGATAACAATTTGCAATGTGCTAACCACTTTTACTCTGCTGCAATCTTGTTTTGAAATTCTGTACCATTGTTATTGTATTTTTATTAAAATAAAAACAGATAAATTCTTAAAACAAACAAACAAAAAGCAGTGGTTCAGCACCCAGCAGGAGCAGAGCCAGTTTTGATTGGCCAAAGCCATCCACCTGACAATGGAGGGGCTCCCAAACAGGGGCAGAGGGACTGCCCCATTCTGCTAATGAGCCCTCTTGCTCCTGATGGTGATGAAGGGCTCTGGAGGCTCCTGTGTGGATCCCTGGCTAGCACTCTGTGGAATTCATTGCAGGCCATGTGGAGATGGAGGTGTGGTCTTTCTGGGGTCAGGGCCTGGGTCTATCCCAGCCACCTCTACTCCTGGGGCGCCCTGGGGTATGGCGAGAGTGCAGACTTTGCAATGAAACTAAAGGTGTGCACCAGGAGCTGCACTACTTGCCAGTAGTGTGATGCTGGCTGAGGACCTGGGGGCACCTTTTCTGGGCCTTGTTTGTTGGTCTGTAAGCGGGATGTCAGCTTTGCTGGTTCACAGGACCAACCTAAGGACTCAGTAACGCTGTCGTGCATCCAGAGTCGTCATAGTTGGGAGGGGGGTTGATGTTGTATAATTTCCATGTTATTTCACCAGATCTGTGCAGAAATGGTCTTTTAGCCAGAATAGTGGCTCAAGATGCAGAGTTCTTTTAAGTGCTGGTGGTTGACTGTGTCCTATATCATCTCCAACCTAGGAGGCCACATTCTGCAGGTTCCTGATGAGGGGACACTGGGAGAAAGGGAACATTATTCTCCCCAGAGCATCTGGGATGCAGAACCCCAAGGTCCTACAGGAAGAGAAGGGCTTCACCAGGTGCAGCATGGAGGGACATCACCCAATGGGAGTCCACAGAGGTCCCCAAAGAGGAGATGGGGACCTCAGCTCATCACTTGGTAGGACAGGTTGTGAGTCCTGACTTCCATCGCAGAGAAGGAATTGTCAATATGCGTCAGTGAGAGGTGTGAAGAGGTTTATGAGGCAGAAGTTTAAAAGTACACAGCCAGAGCTTGGCCTGGTAGGTGCATATGTGTGATCCTAGCACTTTGGAAGGCTGAGGCAGGAGAAACCCAAATTCGAGCCCAGTGTAGATACCTTAGCAATTTAGGGATACCCTGTCTCAAAAAATAACAAAGGGTTAGAGATGTAGCTCATTGTAGGGGCAGAGTGATACTCTCCAAATGATAATGTGGTCCCTCAAGGGAGAGATGCATTATGGCCTAGTGCTGGCATGTGCATGGGTCTTGGGGTATCTTCAAGATGGGTAGTCAAGGATATGTGTGTCCCCACTGTCTGTTCAGTTACCTATTGAGCATGGAGATCGGTGGAAGGGAATGCAATTAATAGGTGAAAAGCTCTGGCTTAGAACCCCCAATTTACAGGGTCTTTATGACCCCTAAGAATTTCTGGGGGTAACCAGGAAATTCCCTTTCCTGGAAGAGAAAAGGGGTTAAGTATCTTTAGTGTCCTAAAGCTGCTGTTTTTCTTAAAAATATACTTTTAAAATTGGGTTTTCCCTTGTCTGCTTTCTACCTGTCTTCTGTCTCAGAAGGAGAGCTGTCAGTCAGCGTCTCAGTTGTGTTGTGCCTTCTCCCCGCTGGGATCAGTGTAGAGAGAGCAAGGACGGGGATAGTTAGGCTGAAGCTGGCAGGGAAGGATTTTGGATAAGGCTGTGGATTTTCAGATTTTGCTACGTGTGCGATGGATGAACTGTTGGAAGCCTTTGGGTAGTGGAGATGCTTGGGTTTTGGCAGAAGCCTCTGGCTGCTGTCATGGGGTGGGGGCGGGAACAGAAGAGCAGCAGGTGGGAGCGCTCCCTGGAAGGCTGTCACCGTTCTCCAGGGAGCTGGAAGGAGGCTGCGGACCAAGCACAGCGGCTACAAGGAGACAGCTTTCAGGAGCATTGCAAAAGCAGGGCTAAAAGATAACAGAGGTTGGTTTTATTGGGCTTATAAGGGACAGGGAAGAGATGAGGATTATCTTGACATTTCAAGTTTACACTGTTGGTGGCCCATGATAGGAACTCAGGATGGGGAGAGGAGTATATGAGAGAAATCAAGTCCTGCTTGAGCATTCTGAATTTTAAGGTGTCCAGGAAAGTCTCTGTCAGTATAGTCAGTGGGTGGTGTGGGATAGAGTTTAGAGCATGAAAGACAGATCAGAGGAAAATGTGCAAGATGTTTCATGTTTGTATGTATAGAATTTTAGAATGTGCTGATTGATCTCATATTTTTAAAATAAAGTAGGGATGGAACATTATGATCCTCTCATTTTGTGGATGAGGAAATTGAGGCCCTATCTAGGAATGATGGTTAGAATAAGGTTGAAGGAACATTCTGAGCCATGTCCAGGCACCTGGAAGCCCTGAAGTTCACACTCATCTTCCCCAATTTTCCCAGGCTTTCACCCCCAACCTGGAGTGGCAGGATAATTCCTTCCTCCCCATTCTCCCTCTACTTCCTGTCCTGTTAGTGAAGGGGCTGCATCCATGTTTGGTGAGCTGGATGAATGCAGGGAACAAACGCTGGCTGGGACATGAGCACCAGAGAGACCTTAGGCAGAGGAGCGTAACGGAGAACTCAGGACCATTTCCACTTAGGTGGGGTGCACCCCATGCCCTGTGCTATTGTAAGAGCTGCAGACACTGCAGTGAACAGAGCTGGCAGGAATCCCATCCCTCTCAAAGCTCATGTTCTAGCGGGAGAGAGTGACGATGATGGCTAGAGGGAGGAGGGTGAGCTAGAGTTCAGGCTTTGGGTGGGGTGAGTTTCAGAGAGCATGGTATTCACGGAACAAGTCATAAGGTCACCTGGTAGAAGAACAGCACAGACAGATTGGCAAGGGCAAGGCTTACAGAGTGGGAATGTGCAGCTTTACGGAGGGGCAGGTCCAGTTTTGTGAGGCAGGGAGAGGCAGAGGCAGTGGGGGACCTGATCATGCAGGTTTCTTGATGTCGGGGTGATCTTGGCTTCTGTGTTGGAGGACATGAGAGACATTTCAAGGTGCTGAGCAGAAACATGACTTAGGTGGTCGGATGATCTCTGGGCACTGTGTTGAGAGTGGACAGTAGTGGGGCAAGGAAAAAAGGCATCTCTATGCAGAAGACCAGAAGAGGGATCTTGGGGGCTGGGATCAGGGGATGGCAACTGATGTTTCCCAAAAGGAAGTGCAGCAGAATGCTCTGGTGTATCCCAAGTAGAAGATGGAGAGACCAGCCATGGACAGGTGGGACCAAGTGTGAGATGTCTCCTGGACACCTAGGCAGAGAAGCTGAGAGGCACCAAGGTTGGGGAAAGGTCAGTGTGGGAGTCATTATTGTAGCGTTCTTAAAAATGAGGTGGGTGTAGATAAAATGAAAGGAGGACCGCCAGTCCAGGAGCAGAAGGAGCAGCCAGGGAGGCAGCAGGCAAGGAAAGAAAAAATCTCCAAGAAGAGAAGGGATGAGCTCCTTCAAAGAAGAGGGTGGATGAGATCAAATGACAGTGGCCATTGACAAAGCTACCGTAATGACAAACATCAAGTGTCAAGAGTGTCCTGATGCTCATGAGGCCCCACACCCCAGGGTCCTTTGCAGAGGCCCATTCAAAAGCAGTCCCTCGGAATGCAAGATCTCCCCCACTCACTGACCTTCCCTGACCCACAAGTGATGGCAGTCAGCTTCCAGCATCCCCAGAGATGGAGTGAGCTCAATGCTGCTGGTCCATTCTGTCAGGGAACAGGAACTGACAATGGAGAGGACAAGCAAGTTTTGGGTGGCCCTGCAATTTGGGGCCCCAAAACTGGTCCTGGACTAGGCTCCTTGGCAGGCAGGTGTGCCCACAGCCTGTCTCTGCAAAACACAGTCTCCATCAACGTAACTGGGCCATACCCACTGCCAAGGGCCTGGACCAGCACCACCAACACTGTTCCAACTGCAGAGCTCCCTGAGGCTGTGTTGCAATCAGAAGACACCCCAGCTATTTTCTGGATTTCTCCTGCATGTCTGACAGTCCTAGCTAGCCGGAATTCAGGAAACTCAAAATTGATCTTGCCTAGAGCACATTCTCCTTTCATTTTTAATGCCAGTCCAAAAATTTGTTTCAGGAAATCGAATCCATGTGCTTCTTTTGCCAGCTTATTGTTGAAGACCTGTTTTAGTATCTGAGAAACCTTCTGGGATCTTTTATTTATTTATTTTTTTCTAAGTGATTCTTTTCAAATTTTTTTTTCCTGTCAGCTGTCTTCAAGGCTGCCCTTAATTGAAGAAACTGATAACCTTGTATCTTCCAGACCTGGGCAGAGGCCTTAATTAATCCAATCTTTCACTCAACTTGATAGAGAACTGTTTGCATCCTTCAAAACCAAAGTATGATACTGTAATTTTAAAAAATTAACAGATCTTCAGCTACCACTAACCTGGTCTCAGTTCAAACTTTGTTACTAAGCAGTTATGTAACTAAGAGCTCATCTCCCTGTCCGTCACTGTCTCCTCTTTGAATGAGCCCAGTCAGGTGGCTGGGGACTTCTTCCAGTCCCAAAGTCTTGGGACTCCATAGGAGCTTATCCTCTTACCTTGTGCTGTGCTAGAAAGTCCCCAGATCTCATGGTGATGATGATTTCCCTTCAATAGATCATTCGACGTGACCTCTAAGACATCAAGAGGGATGAGGGAGGGCAGGCCATGGAGGGTTGCCTGAGGTTGCTCTCCTTAACTTTGAGTCAGAGGTCTCATTCCAGGTCTCTTGCTCCCTGACACCAGCTCCAGAGGTTCAGTGTTTCAATAAATAGTGACTGTATGCATCCTGGGGAACAAAGACACAGTAGCAAATTAAATAAAATAGCCTAGTCTGGAGCTCACAATGTGACAGCAGATCCTGAGATGCTCAATTATGCTCTGTAGCCTTCTAAGCCTCATCACTCATTGTCTAACTCTGTTGCATACGACCATCACCTTTAAGATTCATAGCCATCTCACCCACATGGTACAATGCCCATACCAGATGGTATATTTTACTGCCACACAAGGCTGTGTGTTCTTCCTGGTCTACCTTGGACATTTTGTACGTTCTTCCTCAGAATCTCCAAACAGCCTTTTAGTGAGTAGATAGGAAGCCAAGGTTCAGAGGCTGATGTGTGATGACATTTCAAAAAAATGGTCAAGTTAGCAATCCAACCTAGATTTCTGATTCCAAATTTAGCCTTCTTTCAACAAGAATCTCAGTGCAAAATGAAGAACTATGTCCATATGTAGGGAGTCAGAGTCTAGAAAGCTAAACTGAGAACTTGATTCCTAGGTCCTATTTATCAGCCTTGACCCCACGCCTCCCAGCAAGAATCAAATTCTTAGCTGGCCAAAGCCCTTTCTACTGTTGTGACACCAGCTTTGAGTTGCCAAAATGCATGCTGTCACCTCCTTCTTACTTGTTCTTATTCTCAGTATAAACTGACTATATCGTCCTCTGGAAGACAAAGCCCAGGAATTGAAAGCTGCATTCCCTTCAGCTAACTTTTAATTTTTATTCTTTCCCAGTTTACCATATTAAGATAGAGGTGAACATTTTGGCAGGGTCTGTTTAATGACCAAGTGGCCCGTCTTTACTTACCATGAATCCCCTGGCATGCATGAAGCGGACCTGCAGGCCCCTTTTCCTTGCCAAAATTATTTCAAAATGAGTTAGGATATTCCATGAGGGTGACAGAAAAGTAAAGTGCATAAGAGCCAGAAGACTTTTGTTCATGTACTAGCTCCTCAAAGGAACCATTACAGCAGGTGTTATCCTGTGTCTCCCATTTATGTATTTATCTTTAAGATGAAAACAATGATCCTAGTCTGAATAACTTTGTTGTTTGGCCTAAAGAAAATATATGAGCTGATGTGTATAAAATTACTAAGTAAATATCAATGTGAGAGATCATTTGTCTTCTTTAAACTGAAAAAGTGATCCATAGGGGAGGAAATTGCGTAGCAGTACGACAGAAGCTGGCCATGTTAAAGGTGGTATGTAATTTTGACATCCAACTCCACTAGTACTAGTACAACTAGTGAACCTCCATGTGTCTTAATCTTTGCAAGAAAACCAAATACTACAGACTCAAAAGGAGATGTTTTCTCATTAAAATAGGTCAGTTCTTCAATATTTCAGGTTAGCTCCTGATATTAGTCCTTATGCTACACCAATGCATTTTGGAAATCCTGATTTCTAATGGGCAGCTGTATCTGCAGTACCTAGAGATTTTCCAGGGATAAATGGGAATTGGCATGTATCCTTCTTAAGTTTTAGGCCCAGAAATAAGTAGTGGCTTATATTAGTTACTTTGTTTTTACTGGAACAAAATAACAAACACCCACAAATTAAGGATAAAAGGTTATTTTGTAGAAGTTTCAGTTCATACTCAGCTGCTTCCAAGGCAGGGAAATATGGCATGGAGCATGGCAAGGAGAAACAGTCCATGGCAGGGCAGACAGCAGGCAGTAGAGACTTCCTTTCCCATTTTATTTGATTCAGGCTACAAGCCTATCGGTTGGTGCCACCCAGTCCAGGGTGGGCCTTTCTATTATCCACACCCATAACTATGCTAAACCAATCAGAAGACTAATCCACTTTTCACACCTATAATCCATATAGGAATCCATGATACAGACACCTCACAAAAACACTACCTGTGCATGCAAGAGGCTTTGAAGGAGCATCTACTCATAAGCCGTAGCAGGACTGGATACAGGAAATGAAGAAGGAAAAGGTTCACCACATTAGTCACATGTCCTTTTGAGACCTTGAGAAGGAGTGGGAAGTTTACTGTAGACTCACCTGTATTCCAAGGGCAATGTGCCATGATGGTACTGGTGACCACCTGTTCCAAGGACTTGCTTTGTTTTCTGACTCTACATTGAAGTCCAAAGGTGTGGTGGGCCCCTGAACAGTGCTGCTGGCCTCCCTTCTGTTTGTCCCTTAACAGACCATCTCATGGTATGAGGGTATTTAATGCTAATAGTATCAGGTAACATGGCTTTTATGGAGAGCAGAGTGGGCTCTGACCTTCTGGAATTGCTATCAGTCTCAAACCTCATTATGCATAGGAATCATCTGAGGAGCTATTTAAATTGACCATCTCTAAACACAGTGTTTAACCATTAGGTTTGAATTGTCTCAAAAGAAGCCTGGAATGGGGCCTGGGAATTGTAGTTTTGATGGGCATCAAGAGGGTCAATGGCTTTAGCAATTGTAGACAACTTAGCACCTATTCTCCCTCTTTCCAACACATTGTGAGGTATGTGCCTATGTGGTCTCAGACCTTCTGTCTCCTCCTTAGCAATGTCCATCTCCTTAGCAATGCCCAAGTTCAATGTGATGTTTTTGTAGAAAGTATCTAGTCCATAGAGACAGTAAATGTTAATACTAGCCCTTCCCTTATAACAGACATGGTCAAGAGGTAGAACTGAATTTATTTCAGATATCCTAAGTTGTGACTAGGCGTGAAAGTAGTCACTTTCTCATTCTGGGATAAAATATTGGACATCCACAATTTAAAGGAGGAGATTTATTTTGCCTTGTGGTTTCAGAGGGTTTAGTTCATGGCCAGCTGACTCAGATGCAGTAATGGTATGACAGAAAGGCAGGGCAGATGAAAGCTATTTAATCTATGGTAGCCAAGAAGCAGAGAAAAAGGGAAAGGTTGAAAACAAGAATACACCCTTCCAGGTCATGACCATTCCAACCAGGTTCTACCTCCAGCAAATCAGTCTAATGATGAGTATAGCTCTCCCTCATTGACTCACCTTCCAAAAGCCCCACCTCTGAACACATGGCACTTTTGGGGGCAATTTTTGATCTAAACCATAAAAGATAGCAATTTATTCCCCTTCATGTGCGCATCTAACTCAGGCATGTTTCCAGCAGTCAGCAGAGGCTCATCCCAGGGCACACATTGCTGACTGTTGAAACACCACAGGGTTAGAAGGGTGACCCAGATGACACCTGAGAAGTAGTTATCAGCACAGCAGTTTGGAAGCCCTTTTTCGGAGGTGAGATTTCAACACATAAATCAAGTGATGTTTGTCAAATGAACAGAATTCTTATAAAATCAGCTAATATGCAGCAGAAGACACACATTTACAGTAGTCACTTTTATATGCTAGGAATTCAGAGGACCCAAACAGAAAGAAGTATCTGTGGACCGAACCTGCCCATGGTCTTTTTGACTTATATTTTTAAACTCAGATGGAGACAGTCAGGTTTCTCTGAATAAATGTGTGCATACTTAAAATCATAGTTACAGAATGTGTAGAATCTTACCACACTCATTTAGAGACCCAGTCACTGCCTTCCACACTTTCTGCATGTATCTGATGTTTGAAACCAGAACCAGAGACCCAAGGAGCTGACGTGTCTTGAGTACAGAAAGGGATTCAGAATTTGATGCATGTAAACACAGAGAGTAAGTAAATGGCACTTAAATTCTTAGTTTGAAAATGTTAGACAATGTGCTGTAGATTCCTAGTAGGTAATGCTGAATGCATTCTGCTCATTTAAATGCAGGCTTGGCAGAAAGCAGTAAGGAGGTTTATTTAATTTACTGGCCAGGCAGTTCAGCTTCAAACTAAATGATAAGCTGGTTGCACCTTCTAGAGACAGTGGGCAGAAGTGAGTAAGAATCTGTGTGTGGCTCCAAGTTTCTGTGATGGCTTTCTCTGAAGCTCCCCCGTCCACTCTGCCAGATGGCTTTGGTGGTACATGTTGTTTCCTCTCTACACCCAACTATTGGCATCTCTCCTTAAGCAAACACTTCTATTCCTCTTTTTACTGTTACCATTTAGCATCCACACAGTGTCAGGAATAAGCCAGGCAGAGGCAGTGCAAAGCCTACTCAGAGCATCTTGCCTAAGTAACCTAAAATTAATTTTTAAAGGAAAAAATGTTGACTGTTACAGACAGAAGTAGAAGATGAGTTAAGGGATTCACTATGACTCATGTTATGGGACCTAGGAAATGATTCCTGGAGTACACAGAGGATCATACCAGTGTCTGGGGAGGTAGTGTATTCATGAGGCTCTGAAGCGGCATGGATTATTGAGTCATGTGCTGAACACTCACCTTTGGGACGGGCCCTGATTCTGGAGTCACAGCCTTTGGAGGAACTCGCAGAGGAGCCAGGCATGGCTCAAGCTTTCTGAATAACAAAGAAGCAGGCCATTGGCTATTTATAGCATGAGTGTGGGGGGACAGAGGTGGTTGCACGTTGAAGGTGGGGCTTCAGTAGAGCACAAAAATGAATACAAGTTCAGCAGTGAGCCAAGGAAGGAGGGCAGACAACCCGGGCAGAGGGGACACTGTGTACCACGATGCAGAAACATGGAAATGCGAAACAGGAAATCCCAGCCAGACCTGGTGGCACTTGCCTATAATTCTAGTACTTCAGCAGGCAGAGGCAAGAGGTTCACAAGTTCAAACCCAGCTTGGACACCTTTGCAATTTAGGGAGACATCGCCTCAAAAACAAAATAAAAATAGATAAATAAAGCAAGGTACGTTAAGAAATCACCAAGCACAGGACAGACCAAGGAGAAGTATAAAGATTGTGTTGCTCAGTGGGGCACCCTACCCAGGCCAAGGGTGTCAGATAATCTTTTAAGGAATAAGAGGTCACCAGCAGGGTTTAAGGAGTGTGCTGCAGGAGGATGGCTCAGGTGGCCCCAGAGTTACTGGAAGATAGGGAAAGATTTTTAGAAGTAAGATGATGAGGATGTGATTCTCTGCTCTAGGTTCATTGTGTAAGTTCTTGGGACTGATCTTGTGCCATTGTCACAACTGTGATTGTTTAATCATTTGAGAGTCATTTTGATATAAAGGAATGAAACTCCCAGCCTGCTAGATGTCCAAAACACTGAGTTTGTGTTCTCTGAAATTGAGGAATGAATTTTAGGAACAATGGAGGTCAAGAGTAGGAAGAAT
This sequence comes from Dasyprocta punctata, assembly GCA_004363535.1. Classification (NCBI taxonomy): domain Eukaryota; kingdom Metazoa; phylum Chordata; class Mammalia; order Rodentia; family Dasyproctidae; genus Dasyprocta; species Dasyprocta punctata. The sequence goes on along the minus strand of RJWM01002949.1, from coordinate 45,893 downwards.
CTATTGAGAAAAGGAAAGTTTCTGTCTCAGCGGGACAAAAGGGGACCCGGGAAGTGGGTGGTCTGGAAAGTGGGTTGCCTGTCAACCCTCCTTCTCAAGGGTGTTGTATTGAGCAAAGCCAGGAGGGGAGGGAGGCTTACAATGGGACAGAACTATAATCAAACAGTAAATTACAAGTATAGTTGCTTAGGTAATATTGATCCAATAGCAAATCATAGGATGAGTGTGAGGTGGGACAAAACTATGATCAACCAATAAGTATACAACAAGTATAGTCACTAGGGTAATACTGATTAAATGGGGATCAAATGGGGAAATAAGACATGTAGCAAGCACCTAGGGGCAGACATGGACTTTCCTGGAGGAGATGGGTAAGGAGGTTTGGTCCTTTACCCCAAGGTGATTGATCCCTACTTAGACTATCAATCACTGCTCTTCATCCCTGGGAGAAGTATGTAGGTAATAGTGCTTCTTTTTCCTAAAGCCTGACCTTCAGTGAATATGTGTCCAGTCACAATTGTCTTCTGCATTGACCTCTCGAGGGCCCAGTCCTACCTGACTGCCTATAATATTTCTACCAAACTTAATACTTTGACTCAGTTGCCTGGGCTGTGGTGTTAGTAATTGCCCAGATTTACATGTTTGCCTTCCATTAGGAGCTAGCTGACTTGACTTTGTTCCTTGGCCAGTGCCAGCCTCATCAACCTGGCTTAGCCCTTAGCCCCTGGGGTAGGAGGCTTGGAGGAAGCACTTGGGTCTGTTTGAGTCACAAAGCTAAGGTACAAGGACAGCACGGCCTGTGGGATTATAGACATTCTTTGTCTCTCCACTGCAGGCCATAAAAACAAGCAGGGACCAAACAGCTGGCCCTTGACAAGTGCTTACTGTTCTTCCTGCTCTGGTTACATGGCAGCATTACTTGGTTTTGCATCAGATCTAGGGCAGAGGCCTTTGATAATGTTGGGAGGAGGTAGAAGGCAATTTCTGGAGATCAGAAAACCCTCCGCCCTCCACACTTCAGCAGCACCTGGTGAGGATTAAATGTGAAATACTGAAAGTTCTTACTCTGCCCATGTAACCGGAAATAGCAGGTCCCAGTCATCAGAACTGTAGCCCCTCCCTGACCCAGGTAGGCAGGAAGATCAGCTCCAGGATAGACTCGTTGTTGGGTCCCCTTGTGCAATGCAGAACAGCACGAAGCTGTGTGAAATGCCTTTGCTACCTTTTGTTCAAGACAGCTCCCTTTTGAATGTCCAATGGTAAATGCGCTGGGCTCCCCAGGATATAGGAATTTGGTTTCATTTGCATTTTTCCTGAAGTGAGTTTCCCTCCTGGTTCCTGGTTTACATTTTTCTACCCACTACATCTTAGTCATTTTCTTTATTTCCACAACCGTGTGTGTGTGTGTGTGTGTGTGTGTGTGTGTGTGTTGAGCGTCTACCATGTCAAGTGTGTTGCACACATTAATTCATTTGGTCCTTAGTCAGAACCCCAAGAGCTTGAGATGTTAATCCCTAGTTATAGAGAGCAGGCTGGAGAAGCTCAGAAAAGCTTAAGCATCCCTCTCCCTGCCTTCCTTCTCCTCTGCCCAAGGCAGCGTTGCAGTGCCCTTGGGATACTGCCTTTGTGCCTTCACCCGAGTGTCTGCCTCCCCCAGAGAACTTTCTAGGTAGACTGCCACTCCCGCCTGCTGCATTCAGTCTGGTTCCCTTCTATTCATCCATATCTAGCACTCACAGTTTCAGAGCCTGTATAGATATGGTCTCTGCCTTGCAGACCACAAATGCAGTTTCTCACCTCTTAGGATCTAGATTTAGTCCTTCAGAGGCTTCTCTGTCCCCAATGTCACCTCCCTGAAATGAGTAGGGGGAACAGGTCTGGCTCCCTCCTTTCTGGGGCTGCTCTTCTTCCTCTAGTCCCTAGAGATGAGCCCCGCCCAAGGCCAATTTCATCCAGCCCTTTCCTTCCCTCCCTTCCCCCTTTTCCCTCTTTTCTCTCTCTCACCTCTCATCCTGTCCAGATAAGCTCCAACTCCAGGTCTGTGCTGTCTGCTACAGCACCCGATGAATTCTGCTCCTCTGGAGGGTTTGAGTGACAGCCCTCCCCTGCTGTGTCCCCAGTCTTGCAGACAGCAACCCAGCAGCTCCTTTGGGTCCCCTCCCTAGCCTTTCCCTTGGTAGCCAACCACATAGGAGACCATGCTGAACCTTCATAAGCATCTCTGCCCCAGGACTTCCCCTGACCATTCCCATCAGCTGCTCTTTTCTTCCTCCTGGGCCTCTCAGTTCTCATGTCTTCCTGCACTGGAGAAGGATGCAGCCCCCCAGGACTGCTCTCCCTTAAATTGTCCCTGGTTCTGCAGCCTGCGGTGGTTCCTCTGCTAACTCTAGCATTAGATCCAGCCTGGCTGATTTTAGGGCGTCTCCCAGGCTGTGCCTCCTACCCCATCTGCCCCTTGATCCCTCCTTCCCTGACCTCCCTTCAAGCTCTGCAGCTTCGGACAAGCAAACCTCCTCCCACACCCTCCCCACACCTGCTCTGTGGTTCCATCTGCTATTCCCTGGCATGGAAAATTTCTTTCCACCTCTCATCTTCAAACACTGACCCTACCTCTGCTCAAATCCTACTCCCTTATTTCTAAAATTAATGCATACTTCATGTTGCCTTTTAGAGTAACACATTCATTCTCATTGTAAAAATGTTTTAAATAACAAAAAAATAAACAGATAAAATCATTTATAGCTCCACCGCCCAGAAATTACTATTGCGTGTATGTATCTCAAGGGCTGAATATGCATCCGTAACTAAAGTATCTATTATTTTTACATATCTGGCATTATGCCATTTATGTATTTCATCTTTGTTCTCTAACCACTGTGTCATGAAAAATTTCCCCATCTCACTGATCTGTCTTTAAACAGAATCTGTAATAGCTGTATAATAGCCCATCATGTGGACGCGCAACTGATTTATCTCATCTGTCGTCCACTGGAGGTCATTCTGTTGCTTTCAGATTTTGAGCCTTATAAATAACAAATATCCTTGTTCCCTAAGTTGAGCCATTTGTTTTCTGTGTCATATGAAGTAGCATTCATTACTCTGTAGGTGCAAGGTGCATTTATTGAGTGACTGCTTAGTGCTGGCCTGCAGACTTAAGTGGTATCCTTTCTTGCGTAAGCACTAGAACCATCTTGCAAAAGAGATATTATTAGCATCTCAAGTCATTTGACCTGTGTCACTCAGTTGGCAGGTTCTGAGGTCCAGGTTTGGTTGCAGCCTTTGATCCCAACTCACCCTGTATCGCCCTGTCCTGTGAGGATGTTAGTAGCGTAGGGGCAAGCCAAGCAGCTGACGAAGGGACCGAATGATGCCATTTGCTCCACTGTCATTTCCCAGCAGGATTATAACATCTTTTGGGGGATTTGATGGATACTTCCAGGGTTAATCTTATACCTAATCAGGGTGAGAAGGGATTCTCTCCTTGTATAAATGAAGGAGCTGAGAGGTCCAAGGGGTATGTACCGTATCAGGCCAGAAGCTGTACTATATTTGATAGCATATGGTAAGTGGATCTTTGGTTTTTCTCGGCCCAGTAAGTGGATCTTTGAAAGATTACCATCTTGCCGGCATGATGGCTCATGCCTATAAGCCCAGCACTCAGGATGCTGAGGCAGGAGGATCACTTTGAGTTTGAAGCCAGCCTGGGCTACAAACTGAGTTCAAGGCCAGCCTGAACTGCATAGTGAGACCCTGTCTCAAAAAGGAAAAAAGAAAAAAAAAAAAAAGAAATTACCATTTTTATTTTCTATCCTGCCAGAGGCAAGGTGTGAATAATATAGAATTATATAGAATAATATAGATATAATAGAATTTGTATAGCATCCTTTTTTTGCTAATGTGTCAGTGAACCTTGTCCAGTTCACAGTGACAATTTCCAGCCACTGTGCCACATCAGCATTGGTGCTGCCTCAGTTTACTTCAGGAAGAAGAGCACCATGAAAAGAGCATGACCCCAGCCTAGGATTTCATGTCCCAGAGTTTTAAAGCTTCAGTTTTTCATTGCACTTTACCTGGGTCTGGGCTCTCCAGGCAGGTAGCTCTCAGACTGTAGAATCAGGAGGAAGTGGAGTTGTTCATACACAGCTTGCCTTTGACTCAGCAGGGCTGCCAGGGTCCAGTGAACTCACATTTCTACCCAGCTCCCAGGCTTTGCTGGTATTGCTGATTGGAGACCACACATTGAGAGCTACTGCCTTAGGCCATTAGAAAGATGTAAGGGGCTGGAGATGTAGGTCAGTGGTACAGTACTTGCCTAGTATGCACAAGGCTTTTAGGGTTATATATAGTGTCTCTGGTCCTTCTATTTAAAATGGCAAAAGCTGCATGATTTAAATTGTTTAGCCTTTATATCATTTGAAATCCAAATTGCTTTTGCCATTGTGTCTTAGCCTAGAGAGTGGCCTGAGTCTCTTCCTTTCCTGTTCAGCCCAACACCCCAGAGCTGTAGCTGTAACTTGATACCCTCCCTACCCTCCCTCCACACAGTTGTAATGTTGGGGTCCTTCACAGTCACATGGGGGGCTCTGTTAGCACTGCTGTTCCAGGCTTGGGTCTCAGCAAGCTGGGCAGGCCCTGCACTGCTGCCTTACTGGTCTTTGACAGTTATTTTTTCCCAGGAACTGCTTTATAACTCTGTCACAGGGTCATATCTGTTTGACACCTCTCCAGGACTCCAGTAACCAGCTTCCTATACCCACATTTCACTGTGGCCTGGGGCCTCCTGCCATCCCTGCCCCGCCTATCAGGTTTGAGAACTTGGCAGCCAGTTTGAAGAGTCCAGTTCATTCTACCTCTTCTGACTCTGAAACTGGGTTGCCACTTCCCTGCACTCAACCTGACAAAAATCCCAGAGCTGCCCAGTCCTGCCTGTGGGAATGCAGCTCTGCGGTCAGTGGGAAGGAGTCCCTGACCCAACCGAGGGTGAGAACCCAGACTTCACAGTGCAGTTTCTCAACCTGGGTAAAATTGGCTCTTGAGATCAGACACTGCCTTGCTGTCGGGACTATCCTGTGTGTTGTGCTGCTAAACACAGCGTCCCTGGCCTCTACTCACTAGGTGCCCATGGCACACACCCCCAACCGTGGTGGCCCAAAAGTGTCTCCCAATGTCACCAAATGTTCCCTGGGGGAGGTAACTTTCCTCCTGCATTGAGAATCACAGTTTTAGAGCATTATGACCATTTAGCAGGTTATTTACTATTGCAAGGCAGAACCTACACTGAGTCATTTAATGCTCATGATAACTCCAAGCAATGAGTAATGTTAGGACCCTTTTTAGGATAAGGAAAGTGATGCCTGGGGTGATTATGTGTGAGTGGATAACAGTGTAAGCACCAGGGCCAGAATTTGAATCCAGGTTGATCTGACATCAGAGCCTATGATCTTAGGGATGTGTGGTTGCAGAGGGAGGACACCCAGTGGCAGAGTTATTTTAAGGATGTGATACTTTGCAGGCAGCTGCAACCAGGAGGAAGTTTGACAGGCCACACAGAAATAGAATGGGAAGGCTGAGACCCCAGCACTCTCCCATGTCAATTCAGTGCACCTTGGCCTTGCTTGTGTCTGTAGCATTCACAGTGACTCCCATCCGAGTCTCTGCTCTCCTGTCACTTGGGTGCCAGCCCTGACCTCCAACTTATTCAAGTCCCTTAGCCTCTGTGCCTGAAGTTAGATTCCTAGGAAAAGCAATGTGATTGGCTCAGCCATGGTAGTCATTTCAGCAGTGGACCAATCAGCAGTGTTTTGGGGGGTGATTAAGTGAGAGGTGCCAGCAATTGGCCTCCTCCATACCCCTGCACTGTTACCACTGCCCCTTCGTTCCCCTTGCTTAGTGTTCTCCATAGCAACAGAAACCAATTTTTCTCAACACCTTGGGAGCAAAGATTTTACTGTCCAGTACCTAGGCCTCAGCTTCCTACAGAGAAGCTGTGGGAGATGTGAGCAGACACATCTGTTTCTTCCATTTAGCGAACCAAAGGAGCCAGAGCAGCCCCCCAGAAATTGATTTTTACTAACACTTAATGAAGAGTTAGCTAGTTAATAGCCCATGACAAATCCAAAGGCTGTTAGGGGCCTGACAACCCAGGCATTAACAGCAGCAGTGTCCAATTTCCAAGAGATTACTGACATTCAGGGCCATTCAGAAAGACATCAGGAAGGAAATATTCACAGAGTTGCTTCAGGTACAGCGAGGGAGGAAGGAAAAGAAGGAGTGACAATTTAGTAATGTGTAGTGGCACTGGCATCTGTGAACAAGAGCACAAGTTGCACATGGAGCCTTTTAATCCTAGAAGAGTTCAGAACCAAAGGAGCAAGGAATAGCAGAATTTCCTGCAGTGAAGGACAAATCAACAGACCCTCAAGACCCCTAAAGTTGTCTAGGGTGTTCCCTAGGTCTCTGCCTCCTGTCTGGGTGGCAGAAGGCTGGTGGGAGTGATCTCTAAACAAGGCACTTAGGTACTTGTCATGTGAGATGTGGCCATTCCTTTTGGTTTCCTAGGTAATTCAGGGGTTTTGTCCAACAATATGGTTGGTGTTCTCAGCATGGATGTCCTTGGCACCTGTAGCCCATCAGATTCCTGCAAACATTTAGCAGGTGTGGATAGTATAGCCACCGGGACCCAGACCAGGCATACTGACTGGCCCCTGCCCTCAGGGTAGGGAGGTGCTCATGGACTGTGAAGGGGTGACTGATACAAGAGTTCACCTGGTAATGCAGTGTAGAGGGGAGCTCCCAGGGGAACAGAGACCAGCACACAGAGAAGCCCATTGCAGTCTTCTCTGAGAGAAGTGACATTGCACCATGCCACAGAAGCATGGCACTGCCTTCTAGACATTCATGAAACAAGCTCTGGATCAGAAGACTTGTCCTGGCTACCTGCATCCAGTCCATTAATAAATGCTGTCTTCTCTGTCCGCAGATTACATCCCACTCTTTCGCATTGTCCATTTCTGATCGACTTATGTTATAGCTTCAGATGTGGCTAGATCTAGATGTGTGACACTAGAATTGATTCATGGTGCAATGCTAGGATCAAGGGTGCTAGGATTAAGGGATACCTGCCCTAAGTTGCCTGGAAAAGATATGAGGGATAGAGAGAGCTGTGGTTATCCTTCGTTGCTTTGCTACCTTCTCGCTGTGAACTGTGTTTCATCTGCAATGCCACCCAGCCTTGGAGCCAGCCATTTATGGATTGAAACCTCTACAAACTGTGAGCCAAATAAACTTTTCCTCTTTTAACTTTGGGGGCTGTCACTCAGCAGTCAGAATGATCTTTCAGGTTGTGTCCCTACTCCCTGTCCAGTTGTCTGCAGGAGAGAACCCAGGTACTTAACACAATCAGAAGGGAGAGCCTGCCTTCATCTTTGATCTGTGCCCTTCTACTCTGCCTGCCCACTGGGCTGCAGCCTCCGGACCCTCTTCCTAACACCACACTCCCTGCCTCCTTGTAGCAGACCTCTGGCCACCCAGCCAGTGCTATCCCCCACTCCATCTCTCTCTCTCTCGCATCTCCTTTTTGAATTTTCCTTATCTGATTTATTATTGCCTAGAATGATCTTGTTCATTTCTTAGATGCTGATAGAAGTGTAAATAATCAGGAGAACAAGATGAGAAGTACATGGTGCTCAGGGGCCTCAGTAAGGTATTAATTCAGTGGGGAGGTGAATGGGAGCTGGAATTTGAAATACAGTGTGGGTTTCTAGGTTGAGACATGGGTAGAGAGGATTTGGGAGAGGGAGCACAGAGGACAGCCACCCTAAGAGAGCAGCTTGGGTAATGTGCTGTAGTCTGGTCCACAGAGGAAGGTAGGATGGGATCTGCTGTGGGCATCTGGGCTTCAGCTTGTGGTCAGTAGGGGTCAGCAGTGCACAGGGAGAGACACACTATATCTCAAGGCTTGCCCGAAGAAACCAAACAAACAGAGGTTTGAAAACAGAGCTGAGAGATTTTTTGTTTTTGTTTTTGTTTGTTAATAGTCATAAATAGCGGCGAGCCAAGCATGGCAAGAGAGAGACTGTGTGCCAAGTCCAGGAATTTCAGTTTGGTCAGGGAATCAAGGAGGGCTCTGGAGTAATGAGATCTTGTTTTCCATGGTGTTCCTGTGTGCTGGGTTCATGCTTGCCTTTGAGAAATTGGGGAGGGCGGGGACATAGCTAGGAAGTCAGCAGATTACCTTCTGAGATGATGCAGGTATTTCCCCCCCGACGGCTTCCTCCTTCCTCTGCTAACTCAAGCTGCACAGACGTAAAGGGCTGCAAGATGAGGGTCAGAGGTTCAGCGTAATTCCACAGCCCTGAGGCTTTTTATTTAGCATCCAGCTATAAGTGCTATTTGGAGCAGGTGTACTGAGGCACAGCTAGTGATGACCTCACAAGGGCGTGACTTTACAGGCTAAATGACACAGCCACAGGAAGGGAACCACTCTCCAGTCTGCCAGCCCCGTGTCCCCAGGCCTTGAAATTCACAGCAAAAGCAGCGAGCCCAAGTACATAGATCCAGGTAGTCACCATAGCCTCAGCCCTCCCCACTGCAAGCTGCTGAGAGTGTACAGATCTCCAGCGATCAGTCTAAGCCTCTGAGAGAACCTTCCTTGGACAGAACTCTACATAAACCCTGGGCCTGGGTCCCTTGCCTCTCTTTTGGAATGGACGGAAGCACTCTCCTCTCAGCACTCTCTCAGCTCTCTGTCCATGCATAGGGTCCATCCTACATCTTAGAAAAAGAGGACAGTAGCACCTGTGTGGCAGAGGAGGACAAGGTGAGACTGGACACACGTGAGACCACGTGTGCTGTCCTGTAAGGCAGTACGTGAATGGGCATGGCCACAGTAGCAGGTTTCCAAAGAGTAGATCTTCAGTTAAGAGCTGTTTAAGATTAGGTGGAACCTCAGAGTTCATCCAGTTCAAGCTGAGTCACTGAAAGAGTTCTTTCTCAGGGGTTTCCAGCAGGTGGTCATCCGGGCACTGCTTTTACCTCCAACCACAGGATGGTTGCTCCTTCCAAGCCTCTTTATTCTAGCTGTCTGTGGGTCTGAGTGCTAAAGTGGATTCACAGCTGGATACTGTACACACATCTGTCATCCCAGCACTTGGGAACTGAGGCAGGAGGATCACAGTGAGTTCCAGGCCAACCTGGGCTACATAGTAGGTTCAAGGCATAGCAAGACCCTGTCTCAAAAACCAATTAAGTGAGTGTGTGAATGAATGAATGAATTTTGAATGCATTCACTTACATGGAACCTGGCTGTATGTAGTCTTCAAGTTGTCATTTTGACTCTCGGGCTGTGCTGTCCCCTCTGCTGGCCACTCTGCATGTGGCCGTTGAACACCTGATATGTGGCTGGTCCAGATTGCCGTGTGCTGTGTGTATGCACTGCACATTGGAACTTCAGACTTGAGATGAAGAAAAGAATACAAACCATCTCACTAATAAGTTTATATGTATATTAGTACATTTTGTATTTATATTAATTTTATGTATTTTCTTTTGTGTGCAGAAATGTTTTAAGTACACTGAGTTGAATGAAACATACAATTAAAATAAATTTCACCTGTTTTATTTTTATGATGTGATTACTAGAAAAATGTAAATTGCATATGTGCCTCATGTTATGCTTGCAATGGACAGTGCTACTCTAGAACTACACAAAATGACTAGGACTCAGCTCTTTGATCTGTGTTTCCAGTGTTTTAAAATGGATATCTTATGCTCCAAAGTCTATTTTTGTCATTTTTTTCACAAGTATTCATTATGTTTCTGCTATGTGTCAGGGACCTGTGCAGAGGTAGTGTATTAGTCTGTTTTCTATCTCTGTAATAAAATATCTGAGGTTGAGTAACTTATAAAGAGGAAAAGTTTATTTAGCTCACAATTTTGAAGGCTGAAATTTCAGACAGCCTTGTGCTGACTCTGGCTATGGCCTCTTGACTACATTGTGCTATGCTGGATGGCACGATGGTGGGAGAATGTGGAAGAGGAAGAGATCGCATGGTGAGATAGGAAACCAGAGAACAGGGAGCAGCCAGACTCATTACTTTATAACAGCTTCTTTTGGGGAAGCTGAGGGTCTGATGAGAGTGATTATCTCAATCCCTCCAATAGCAGCACCCCAGTGACATACCCAAGCCCTCTTGACCCCATTATCTCTTAACTTCACCACACTTGGGACCAGGCTTCTACCACACAAACCCCTGTGGACAAGCCTCACCCCCACCGTTGCAGGACAGATGTGACAATGCCCAGGACTCATGCAGTCCTTTCTCTCCTGGAGTCACAGTTTGCTGGGGAATGACAGGTATCCATCAAAACATCCCCCGTGCAGCACTGCAGTTCAGGGAAGGAAGACTGGACTCTGATTTCAAATGCACCTTCTCAGAGTCTCATTTTGCTTGTTTTAAATACGCTTTTTAAGGATTTGTAACAGATTCAGATTTACAAAAATGGTGACAAGATAGTGCAGCGTGTTTTTACCTGCCTCAGAGCTCCTTCCTCCTTTAATTACCATCCAGTGTTATTATAGTGGTGCCTCTGTTACAATTAATGAGCCAGTATTGATGCATTATTATTAACCAAAGCCCATGCTTTATTCAGCTGTCCTTAACTTTTAACTCATACCATTTTTCCACTCCAGGATCCCATCTGGGACACCGCATTACACTTAGTCATCCTGACTCTGCAGGGCCTCGTGCTTCAGATGTTCCTTTTGTGATGACCTTGATGGTCAGGAGGAGTGCCAGTCAGCTGGTTTGCAGAGGGTCGCTCTGCTGTGACTTTCTGATGTCTTCTCATGAGTAGACTGGGTGGGAGGAGTGTGGTCTTCAGGATGGGAACACAGCAGGGAAGCACGATCCTCCTCCCATCCCATCCAGGGCGCATCCAGTCCACGCGCCTTGTCACGGTTGTCGTTGACCTTACTCGCCCAGCCGAGGGAGCGTTCTCAGGTCTGTCCGCTGTGAAGCTGCTGTCTTTGCCTCCTGTCTGTGCTGAGCTCCTGGGAAGGGAGGTATTCTGTGACCTCTACCTCCTGAGCATGACGAGTCCACACAGATTAGCCAGAATTCCACGTCATGGAGGTCTGTCTGCCCTTCTGCACTTGCCATTTATGCAATTATTGATTGACATCAGTATGGATCTATGGATATTTAATTTGTAGTCAAGTTTATAATGCATCATTCCATTATTCTGGCTTTGACCATGGAGGGTTCCTGCAAACCACCTGTGTCCCTTTGGCACACTGTCACCAATATTCTTTTTGGATCCATTCCTTCCTTTCTGCCCCTCTAAGGTACTCCATACTCATCTTGGGACACTTCTGTGCCCATGCTATGCCATCGTTCTGCAGACTAAGTGAGTTACTAGAAGTAATTCTTTTTGACTTTTCTGTCTGTACACTACTATAAATAACCTATTTTAAAGAACTGAATCATCAAATTGGACTTTTATTAAGTAAAAAAATCCTTGGTCTTTTTTTTTTTTCTTGCATTCCTGCTTAAGTCAAAATTCCCTATGATGGAGCTGTGCAGCTTATCTTTTACTCTAACAGCAGAACTTGTTGAGTCCAGGGTTGCGGCCTCCTGCCATCACCTGCCGTCTCTACCCATGGCCCTGCTGTCTTGAGGGCCTTGTGCCGTGCAGAGAAGGCAAGGACAGCAACACATGCAGCCCTTACCCAGCCTGCTGCGGCCAGCAGTCTCCGGGTGTCCGCGTGCGGCCCCTCCTGCAGGGAGCATCTCGCCATCTCCAACCTGATCTAGCTAAGCGAATGGCCAGTTGAGTTCACTGTCTCTTGCCCTTCAGTTTATCCACACTGGTGACCTTATGAAAACAGAGAATGTGGTTGATTGGATATAACTTGTTTTCAGGAAACCCATTTGCACTCATATTTATTGCCTTATTTTTAGGATCCTCAAAAGATTGGTTGACTTTGTAATTTTGCGTATGTCATTACCAGCATCCACCTCTGTTTACCAGCCTTGTAGTTTCTTTGTTTTTGCATATTTTTCCCATGAAGGCTCTGTGTGCACTTTTGTTGGCATTTAATACCCAGGGCAAGCAAAAGGACCTGAGATCATTTGAAGACAGATTTAAATGTCTTGTTCTCTCTCTCTCTCTCTCTCTCTCTCTCTCTCTCTCTCTCTCTCTCTCTCTCTCTCTCTCTCTTGCTCATATTTCTGAGTCTCAGTTCCTTCATGGACATTGTGCAGCCTCTTGGGGTTTAAGAACATTTTCCCTGAATTGAAGAAAAAACTCATACAAAATCATAGGTAAGTTGGGTACATTTCTAGTCTGTCCACGTGCTCTGAATTGGACACCTGTGCTTTGCCACTAGGTCTTCCTGTCTGAGTCCTGTCAGAACCGCAGCCCCCTGGGTCCTCCCGGAGACCATCCGTCACTCTTTTTTTCTCCAATCTTAAAAACGGGTGACTTCACCTATTATTTTTCCCTAGAAATTCCAAGTTGATCCAGGGTTTTCTATGGGAAATAGAGCCTTGTCTTCCCTGCCTCCTCTTTCACGGGATGAGTGGGAATGATAATTCTCTCCATTTCTTCTCTCCGAAGCTGTGTTCCCTGTAATTTCCCTTTCAGACACTTTGTGGTTCTGTCCTGCTCATATCAGGCAGGGTAAGTCTGTGCAGACCTGCACTGCTGTCCGCCTCCGGGGAGAGAAGGCCCTGTCTTGTCATTGTCGTCTGCCTGTCTTCTAGGATGCCAGGACTTGTGATCCTTGAGGTGAATCCCAGCATCTGCAGTTGCATGTAAACAGCTAATTTAACCCCCTTCTCACGTTCATATCTGGCAACAGTTGGTGTTCAGTTTTCTTTATTGTGTCATGTAGTCAATTCTTTATAACTTTCTCCCTCCCACCGGAAGCTGCTTGCCCCGACATCGCAAAGCCTCCCATCTGCCTCCTTGCGCCAGCTGGCTGCTGGATGGCACCTGTCTGTGGGAAACTAGCAGGTGTGCGTTCACTCCCACTTCTGTGTTGCTGGGGGCCCAGTGTCCACCTGAACTGCAGATAAGAAAGGGTAGGCTGCTGGGTGCTGGCACATGCCTGTAACCCCAGCTCCTCAGGAGGCCGAGGCAGGAGTATCACAAGTTCAAGACCAGCCTGGGTAATTCTCTCTCAAAATAAAGTAAAATCAATAAATAAAAAGAAGTGTGGCATTTCAGGAACAGAGGGATCCCAGCAGAGGTGAGCTCAAATGAGATGTTACTGTGTTGTTTGTTTCCTTATTATTATGGGACTCTTGCTTTCCAAAAAGATAATGATTAGAACTAAGAATGTGGCAGGCAGCAGGCATCACTGCCATCTTCAGAGAAGACAAGATGCAGTGTCCCTGCAGTCAGAACACTGAGCGGGTCACGGGGACCAATGTCCCTGCCTTCCATCAAGTGCCAAAACAGACCCTGGGACAACTGATCCCCAGAGATGGGACCCCCACAGGCATGCAACGCTGTCCTGGCTTCTGTCTTCCTCTCCAGCCTCAGTGGTCCTTTGGTCTTAGACGACCAGCACAGAAGGCAGAAAAGCAGATCCAGACGGTGACGAGAAGGTTTGCTGCCCCTCTGTGCGTGCTGCCCTCAAAGCTCCTGGGCCACCGCACACCTGGCTCTCAGAGGCACAGGGCCCTCACTGTCCCTTCCATCCATCGGGGACAGATGAGGCCACTCTGAGGGAGAGGTCCCTTGCTGCAGGCGACAGCAGAATAACAGAACCTGAATTTGGATGCGGCTCTAGTGATGATTGTTTTTGTTTTTTATATTTATTTTTTTCAGTACTGAATGGGAAGTGAATCCAGGGCTTTAGCACTGAGCTACATTGCCAGCCCTTTTTAAAATTTTTATCTTGTAACAGGGTCTCATTGAGTCTCTAAAATTGCCAAGGCTGAGCTCAAATTTTCAGTCTTCCTGCCTCAACCTTCGGGGGTATAGTGATGGTTATTAATAAGGCCTAACATTAAATTTTGTGTCCAGCAGGGATCAAAGCTTCTGACATTTATCATCTCTCCTTTTGATTGTAATAGATTCACAGTGTTAGCCCCACCTTGGAAGCAGAGAAGGGAGGGGCCTTGCCTTCAGTCGCATAGCTGGGATGGGGTCGTGCCTGATGAAATGCAGCCATCTGTACGTGTGTGTGTGTGTGTGTGCATGTTTGTGGTGCTGAGGGTTGAATCCAGGACCTTGTACTAAACATGCACATGCAACCCCAGCCCTTTCGTATTTTCTTTTGATACAGGAACTCAGTAAGTTTCCCAAGTTGCCTTTGAACTCGTAATCCTCCTCCTTCAGCCTCCCAAATGGCTGGAATTATAGCTGTGCACCACCGTGCCAAACTACGTACAGCCGTGTTCTGAGCACTTTACTGGGTTCCTGAATAAATAAAAATGTGCACACACACATGTACACACACCTGATCTATATGGCATCCATGCGTCCCTAGGAGGTAGGGATATTAGTCAACCAACCAGGAAATAGAGCATCCTGAAAGCTTAAATTAAATACTCTGCTATTTACAGTAAAGGGGCCTACGAGCTCTTAAAGAGTAATCGGAGTTCATTCCTTGAGTTTTTATTCCCAGTGCTAGGGACTAACCCCAGGGGTGCTCTGCTACTGAACCACAACTACAGTCCTAGTCTGTTTGTTTATTTGGAGACAGGTTCTCACAAAGTTACCCGTGTTGGCCTCCAACTTGCAGTCCTCCTGACTCAGCCTCCTGAGCAGCTGGGGTTATAGAAATGTGCTGCCTCACCTGTTCAGTTCGGCTCCTTTTAGACTGTGAGTTAAAGTCAGCCAGAAGCCTGAGGTCAGTCCTTCCCTTCCCACCTAGCCTGTTCCCTCTGGGGGAGGGGGCATTGTCCTCAGATGCCCCTGGATGCTGGGTGCCTATCAAGGTGGCAAGGTGTGGCTCTGCCCCACTGGCTGGCTCCATGTGACAGCCCATGGGAGGGGACAGCAGGCAAATGCAGCTCATTGCTCCACCTGTGTGGGATGGGTGCTGTCTGGGAAATAAGTATTCTGAGCCAGTATTGGTGAAATCACCATCAGGAGGTAGGTGGCTGGTCAGGTCCTCATTCCCATCTGTGTCCTGGGGCTACCAGGACAAAGCACCACAAATAGGTGGCTTGAAACCCTGGAGATTTCTTCTCAGAGCTCTGGAGGGCGGAAGTCAGAACCTGAGGCATTGATGAAGTTAGAGTCGGTTGTTCTGGAGGCTCTGAGGGTGAATCCATCCCCAAGTCCTGGTGGTTGCCGCCGGTGCTCTTTGCCCTGCAGTTGTACCACTTCAGTCTCGCCATAACCTTCACATGGTCACCCCTTCGGTGTCCCCGTCTCCCTCTCCTTTCTGCTGTAAGGACAGTGTCACTGGGTTTGGGGTCTTTCCTAAGTCCAAGGTGGTCTGAGCTCAAGATCCTTAATTTCACATTCAGTGACCCTGTTTCCATGGAACCATGTCGGTCCCATGTAACTGCTTAGGACTTGAGCAGTCTCTGTGTGGGGACACTGCTGAAGCCACTCTGTATTTTGTCATCAGATTGGTGGGGAAGTTGCAGCAAGTCATGGGGTCAGAGAGCTTCACCCTTCCTGCTCCAACTTTGATATGAACCAGCTCCTGCCCTGGAGGAGTGTCTTCTGTGAGGAGAGAGGCCACTGCCACCAAGCCTGGAGCAGGTTTCTGAAAGGGCTGCGTTTGTTATGTGCCCCTTTCTGAGAGGTAGATGGGTGCCCTGAGGTGGGGGCTGGGACCAGTGACTTCCCAAAGCCCCCTGCAGCCTCGCCACACATCTTCTCCAGCATTAGAGACCCACCCAAGAGGTCCCTTTTGTCCCCATGTCCATCTCCCTTGTCCTGAGTGTCTCTTCAGGGCTTGACAGAACACATGCAGGGCACAAGGGGACGCTTGTCACTTCACTCATTATCCAGCCTTCGAGCAGTGACTGGCAAGGTGCCCCAACCAGATGGCGTGCAGGGAGCCCGGGGCACCACATTCCACAGTAAGCCTACTGGCCTGGTTCCCTGGATCTGGAAGCCAAACCCATGATGGATGGAGAGGAGGGGAGTGGACAGAGGCAGGGGACTCGGCCTGGGGAACCCAGCAGGCCCTGATCCCGAATCACCCCGGCATGGTTCGCCCTGCAGCCCTTACATGGCTTGGAGCTTGTGCTAAGCAAGATGAGGCACTGGATGTGTGTGTTTGGGTCTAAGCTCCTTTGGTTACTGCTGTCTTACATTCTATTTATGATCCCTAATGACATGCCTTGCACATGTTGAATATGGTTAATGTTAGTGAATTAATAATATTTCCCATTCCTGCTTTTACATTGGATCCAGTACACAAGGCATAGTTGAAACATACAGCATAAGTTTAAATTCCTAAGATGTATTAAGGTAAAAGGCACATTGCCATTAGTCCCCCTCAAAATACTCCCCTTCTTCAACACACTTAGCCCATTGTTCTTGCCACTTCCTGGAGCCCTTCTAGAAGTATCTTTCCTGTGTGTTTTTAGTTGTGCTGTTGTGACTGCCTCAGTGTCCTAAATCAATTCCAAACATTTACTTTTCATGGTCATTTTGACTTCAGGAAAGAGCCAGCAGCCACATGGTGCAAAATCTGGTAAATAAGGAAGATGAGGACACCACCACCATGGCAATGTCTCATTTACTGTAATAAATTGTTTTATTTAAACATTCACTGAGGTAGGCGGAGCGTTGTGAGTTCGAGGCCGGCTTGGGCTACAACGCGGCGCAAGGCCGGCCTGAGCTGCATAGTGCGACCCTGCCTCAAAAAACCAGGGCCGGGAGTTTGGCTCAGTGGCTTAAGCGCCTGCCCTGGCAGGCGCGAGGCTGTGAGTTCAATCCCCGGTATATTCACCATATTTTTCCATCACCCTTCATATGATTGGTGCTTAATAAGTGACCCTCATGCTCCTGTGTTCCCTGTCCTTCCTGGGGCCTGGGTTGTATGGAGGTCATCCTCCTCCTGCCCACCACTCATCCCTTATAAAATTACAGGACCACCAAGACCAGTCTGAGTGACAGAAATTGACGTAGACATGGATGAAAGGGAGGGTTGCTGAGTGCCACCCAGGGATCTGGGGGGACAGAAGCACAACAGGGCAGATGTGCCCCCACTCGTCCTCGATGCTCACTCCTGATTCATTAAGAGCTGGCTCCTCTGAGACTTCTCAGACCAACGATTCCCTCCCCAGGGGTTTGCTCCCCGTATCGCCCCAGAGGCCTCTTCCTTCAGTGACTCGCTGTGAAATCACCAAGTCCCAAAGGTGAGCTCTCTGCCCCAAAGACCCTGCCAAAGCTACAAGGTCCATCTCGGTGGCGGTGGGGCTGCAGGAAAGCTGGGCTAGCAACAAGATACTGAGTAGAGGCAGGAGGGCACCTCCCCACCCCAGACACCCAAGCTTGTTTCCGTGTCTTCACATGCTTTTGCACAAGAGACTCCCCAAGGGGTACAAAGCTTTTACTGCATGGGATGATCCTCACGGCTCTGGGAGAGGTAAGCAGGGTGCGCCTACTGGCAGTAACTACCAACTGCCACCCTGAGGGGCATCAGCAGACAGCCATCTCATACCCCTGGTCCCCTGGAAGTCACCCACCTGCTGTTCCTGCTCGCTGTCCTCAGCCCCTCCTGGCAGTCTCTTTGGAAAAGGATGAAGAGCAAACCCTCCACATTGTAGAAATTGAACTGAGAGGAAGCCTCAAATCATGACCCAACTTCAAACTTTTCAAGCAGCAGGCCAGGGAGACAAACATACGCAGGGAGTTTCCATCCTGTTCTGTTCCAAGAGGTTTGCAAGACAAAAGTTCTTGCAGAATAAATGAGTGAATCCCCAGTTCCTGGAAACCAAGCCCTGAAAACTCATTTTGTTTTAAGTAGGAGGGGTTTCCTGTTCCCCTGGGACTCTAGCTCAGATCATCCTGCTTTGAGCTGGGTCAAGAAGGAGGCCCCTTTGGGGATTCTGGACACATGTGTGGCCACTAAAAAGACCACTGTGGAAAGGTCACTGAGAAAAATAATGAAAGTAGGCTTTCAGGCTGTTACTGCTAAAAAGAAAAGCCTTTATCACCTCTAATTATCACAGCTATCCCTGATTCTGGTTCCCCCTGGAATCCTGATGGCTTCAGAGGGCTTTGCACGTTTTCAGTGATACAATTCATCTTTAGCACTGACACACAGTGGAGGGGTGGGGGTCCATATGAGAAGACTGTTTAGAAAACCTGAGGCAAAAGCGGCAGGGTTGGGACCAGAATCCAGGTTCTCCACCTTTGGCATGGCCGAAGTTGGTTGCTGACATTGCCTAGAGCAGGTGGCCCACCCAGGAAGAAAGGTCAGAGGGTCCTGGGTAGAAGAGGTGTCTGTGCCCAAGCTGCCCCACCCCGCAGGCAGAGGAGAGAGGGGGGCCAAGAGCACGCCTTCCATGCCCACCGCTCTGCCCAGGCGGCTCCTGGTGAGCAACGCACCATTAGCCCATGGCAAGCACGCAGGTGGCTTTCCTTGGTGTTCTGAGCACTGCAGCCCCTGGCTGAGGTCCAGGTGCAGCTCGTGAATTTTCTGTGGCTCCCTGGAGCCCAGTCCAGAGGGGACCTGCCACAGGGAGCCCTGTGCCCAGGGGCCATTTCTACCTGACAGTGGGAATTGTCACCCTTGCACTCCCATGCCTTAAACCTAGGGCCTTCACACTGCATGGCATCCCCAGGCCCCTCCCCCTACCTTTCTTAAATTTCAAGACAATGTATTGCTAAGTTGCCCAGACCAGGTCAAACTTGTGATCTTCCTGCCTTGGGACTTTTTATTTGATTTCCTCCACAGACTGCAGAAAACAGTGTGACTGTCTGCCTGACCTTGTCCTGTGATTTGCCTGCACGGGGCAGCAGCTGGTCCAGCCTGGGTCTGAGACCCAGGATAAGTGCAGTCCTTCCGCCACTGAGGTGCCGGGGCATGGTGACAAATGGAGGGAACCCAGGGAGGGTGCTGGTGGCTCTTCAGTTCCTTGTGGGTCAGTGAGGAGCATTTCCCCAGGAGGAGGAGAATGAGGAAGAGGAGGAGGAAGAAGGGGTAACTGGAAGGCTTCAGGGGACCCTGGGCTCTAAGTGCCTAGGGTGGAGGTGGGGAGCACAACCCTCTGACACTCACCCAGGTGATGCCTAAGGCAAGTTCACACACACAGGCTATTGATCGCTCATTCATATGCATTCTCCAAGCACTGATGATGGGAATTTAGGTCCTGTCCTGGCTTTTTGTGTAGCTGAATAGTTAAACGTTATGGTTGTTATGGTTTGGAGCCAGCCAGAAGATCCTGTCCCTAAGTTTTATTTCTGTATGACTCTGGCAAAGTAGTTTAACCTCTCTGCCATTCAAACTCTTTGCCTGTAGAACATGGATGAAAATAATTTATAATATACTGACTTTTGCTTCTTGTTTTGACTAAGAAAAAAGTCCTCACACTGGGTGAGCACTTGGCAGAGGTCAGCTCCTGGTAGATCATTTGGGGGAAGTGTTGGAGGAGACCTTCTAATGTTCCAGGTGTTGATCACTGCTGCTGTAGATCATCCATGTGACAGAATATGGCAGCCTCTGTGGATGCAGCAAAGGGGAGATGGAAGTTGCTTCCACTAGTCCAATGTCATGATGCTACGTGTACCCTAAGGCCCAGAAATCAGGAGTCCTGAGTCCTCTTCCTTTTTGTGTGGGTTTTCTCTTCCTGTAGAAAGTTATCCTGAGTGTTGTGCACGTCAGCTGCAGCTGAGATTGAATTTTTTGAGCACCCACCCCTTTGAAGAAGTAATAGTAGCCCAGTTCCTCGTGTCCCACTGCCACTTGGGACATGCCAGTGTGTATGGAACCCCACCTGGGTGCTTGGCCTCACAGGTCTCTGTGTCCTGCCGTCAGAGTTACATTAGTCACATGGGTCAGGGGACAGAGTGCTAGATCCAGCATCACGAGATCTGGGTTCTTGTTCCAATATCTAAGTTGTAGGATCTTGAGCGAGTCCCATCCTCAGTAGCTCAGGTTCTTCCCTTGTAGATAAGAGGGAGGGCCCCACCTTGCCTGCCTCACATGGTGGCAGAGAGTTAGAAACATCCCTCCCAGGACCCAGTCTGTTCCAGAAAGTCGGGTGCCATTCTGTCCTATCTGACTGTGAATGCCTTAGTTCATGTTTGATCAGAAACACAGTAAAAACCAAGGAGCAGAGGACAAACTGCTGTCACCAGGTGGAGACCTTCATTGCCAGTCCCTGTGACTTTTCATCTTACCATGATGAATATCTGGAGTTGGAAACATGCTTTCTGTGGGAACCATGGACTGCCCCCCACCCCGGGCCACCTTCCTTCCCTGGTTACCGCAGGGCTTCCCAGGTTACCTCTGTCCTTCGCCCTCCTGTGTCTGTCAGACCCTGGTCCTTTCTCCGTCATCAAGTTGCATGCTGGCGCAGAGATGCCAGTGATTCAGGAATGCTTTCCTTTCAAGGCAAATTTGCATATTTTAATTGAAGCCAAATGCCTTAAGTTAATTCAGCGCAGTAAACTTGGGTTGGACATTTACTCATCTCAAAGGAATAAAATTCTGTGGTTTCAGTAGACCAGATAGGGAAAAGCTTTATGATGGAGATGACATTTTAAAAAAAAATTTTGTTTTTGGCAGTACAGGGGATTGAACCAAGGACCTTCCCCTTGAGCTACATCCCCAGCTCTTTTTATTTCTTAAAGCAGTGTCTCATTAAATTAACCAGGCAGGACTCAATCTTGAGATCCCTCTGCCTCAGCCTCCCAAAGTGCTGGGATTCCAGGCATGTGCCACTGTGGTGGCAGACGTTTGACACTCACAGGGATGACTCAGAGAGCAGCCATCCTCAGGTACAAGGCAGTCTGTCTCCCTGGGAAGCCATGGCCCAGTGATTTGGAAAGTGACATGGGATCTCTACAAAGGGGGTGGGGCACCACATAGACCAGACAGGAAGTGTGAATTTAAACCAGAATGCTGTGAAGAATTGACAAGTTTTAGGAAGGGGATTGGTGTGGTCAAAATTGGGTCCTAGAGAAGACAGCTCTGTTGGCAGCAGGGCAAAGGCTTGGAAAGGGACAGCTTGGCAGAGGGACCGGTTGACTCAGGAATGAACTTCTAATCTGGACTCTTAGATGCCTGCAGGCTGTGAGGAGTTACTGGAGTAGTGAGATCTGGGGCCATTGCCTAAGGCAATGTCTATACTGCTAGGTCCCGCTCTCCAGCTCCTGAGTCTGTGGCCAGTCCACAGCTTGGCGCATGGCCACAGAAGCTGTCACTGCGGCCCCTCTGCAGCATGCTCCTGAAGGCTTTCCCTGGAAATCAGTGTCCCTGGAAGCCACTGGCACCTGTCCACCCTCTGTCCCACTGCGGGGCGGCCCCGGGCTGACTCCTGGACCTGGCCCTCCCCACTTCCTGTGGACTCACCCTCTCAGTAAGTCAGACGTTGCAATCTGTATGGAGCCAGTCCTTTGGAACCTAGGCATTTCTCAAGGTGAGAGTCAGAAGAAAACATTGACAGCTCGGCCTGTGCCACTGGGTCACCCAGAATGGGCAGCCAAAATGAATAGCTAAAAATAACCCTGTAGGGCTAGCTCAGATTCTGCTTGTAAGTATGAAGCTCCAGGCTCCAAGGAATTTAAGCCGTTTGGGAACGGGATGTGCTATGATGCTTTCCTGGGGCTCATTTTGGGAAAGTGGCCATGGCAACTGAGTGTGGATCTCAGCAAAGTGTGTGTGGGTTTTAGTCATAGGATGGCTGCCAGTCAGGGCCCCTGGTGCCTGGATATCCAATTCCACTCACTTCGGTTCAAAGCCTGGGACATCACTAGAGTCCGTGGCCTGTGCCACGTTGGATAGTGGAGTGACAAGTACTGAAAAGTCGAGCCTGGCTGCAAGTTCCACCTGTGCCACGTCTAGCTGGGTGACCTCAACAAGTGCCTTGACCTCTGGGAGCCATTTCCTTGAATATGAAAAGGGAAAGTAAGACCCCCTGCAAAGAATGATTGTGAAGTTTGAATGGAATCAGCTAAATTCACACTCACCACAAGGTGGGGCTCCACCTGCAGTTGGTCCCTTTCCATAGTGCAATAAAGTGATTTTTTTTTTAAGTCAGTAAGCTAGGCTTGGTCTGAGTTTTTGCTTTTTCTGAGGACTACTTCATGCAACCCTGAAGCCAACTGCATGAAGTAGGAGCTAATGCTGTCTTCTTTCTGTAGATGAGATGCGTGAGGTTCAGGGATGGGTTGACGGTGTGCTTGTTAGTGACTGGGGACAAGTTACCCTGTCCAACAGACTGAGCTTGAAGTTGCCTTAGAGATGCCCCATCTACTAACTGGGTCCAGCTGGGACTTCAGAAATGACCCTGAGAAGGAGCCCCTCCTGCGAAATGCTGTTTCAAGATCACTAGCATCCTCCCACTACCCCTACCTGCAGACCTTGGACAGAGCTTGAGAGGTAGTGGGAGTCAATTGAGTTTCAATTATAACCTCAATTCTAGTGCTTTTTACAAGGAGAAAAAAGAGGACAGGCTAAATAATTTAGTTGAATTGTCATAAATATGTAACCAGTCTTTCCCATGCAGCCTCTGCTTTCTGGAGTAATTAAGGAGGCTCCATGCACACCTCTTTACAGCCCTTTAAAAATAATCCTTGTTAGTTCTTTTATCAATGTGCAGTATAATTTATATACCATAAAATTCACTTACTTTATTGCTGCTCAATTTATAGACTGGTTGTACACAACCAGCACTGCAATCTAATATGAAAACATTCACATTTCCCTTGTTATCTGTATTTTTTTAAAGAGGATAAAACATGATGTGCTGGTCGGTTGAGCCTGGGACTACAGTAGTTTATAAGGAAGCCTGTGGCTGAAAGACTGGACATTGCCCCAGCCTGGTAGGAAAGGCACCAGGCTGGCAATTCAGAAGCCAGAAGCTTTTCTAGCTGAAAATACCGAATTGTCTTACACAACAGTCACAGAGGTGAAACCAAAGAGAGGACCAGGATCAAGAGTTCTGCTACAGTGGGGAGTCCCTGGTCAGTCCAGCCCCAGTAGTGGGGAGAATATCTGCCTCTAGAGTTTGACCTCAGGAATCTCTTAGGAAAGAGAAGGGAGAGAAGAGACCAGCCCAAGTCAAAGTTCCAGAGGGAGTTGGTATGAAAGGCAGAGCAACTTCGTAATAACTTTAGCCCTTCAGAGGGAGAGTAACTCATTGGAAAGAACTTGTCTTGGTTACTTTTCTCTCATTGAGACAAAATACCTGATGCCCAACATGAAGGAAGGAAAGGTTTATTTATCTTACAGTTTTGGAGGTTTCAGTCCATCCTCAGCTGGCTCCAAGGCAGGATGGCATGACACAGGGCAGCTGTTCATGGTGGCCACAAACAGAAAGAGCAAACAGGACAAAAAAGAGGAAAAAACATGCCTTCTTCCCTCCCTTATATTGTATGCTGGCTCTGCCCTGGGCAGGTGCAGCACTCACATCACCAGTCCCAGCGCTAGACAACGAACCAATCACAGACACTAGATTCAGCCACTTCCATGATTGCATGAGGCTTGGTGGGGGCCATCCAAACACAAACCATAACAACTCATGGAGATGGAGTTCAATCCTGGCTTCACCAATGCCGGCTCCCAGCCCCAGTGACCTCTGATCAAAATTAGGGAAAGGACTTGTCTCTCTCTGACATTTTTATACAGTGAAATGACAATATGCATTCCAATGGTCAGGGTTACAATGAGTGCACAGTAAGTAGCAGCAGACGCCATTATTACTAAAGAAGAAAGAACTTGTGGAAGATACTAGACCTGAATACACTATGGAGGCATACTTGGTTCTTTGGGAGGACAGGCAAGAAAAGAGAAGCTATACACTAGAAAAACTGCTGTTTGGCTTTTCTTGTAGTGAAGGGAATGAACTAGTGTCAAGCCCTGCCATGCAGGTCATTAAGTGGGGCTCATTAAGCATCACCTAACTGCAAGTAGACCAGGCTATGCCTTTTGAGATGAGCTTTCTAGAGCCAAGACCATAGGTGCAGAATACTATTTCTGGTTTCTCTTGAAGTCACTAGGCCCTGCCTTGGGAAGGAATGACACCTGTCTTAATCTTTACAGGCTGCCATTATAAAAATCTATCTATTGGGAAGCTTATTAACAACAGAGAAGTATGTTGCACAGTTCTGGAGGCTGGCAAGCCCAAGATCAAGGCACTGGCCGATGCAGGACATCGTGGAGAACCCACTTTCTGGTTCTTAAAGGGGCACCTTGCCATGTGCTCACCTGGTGGAAGGGCAAGGGTACTCAGTTCATTCATGACCTGTTCACCTCCCAGAGGCCTCACCTCTTAATGCAGTCACTTTGTGGGACAGGATTCCAACACAGGAATTTTAGCGAGACATAAACTGGCAGCCCACAGCCATGTCTCCACCTCCCTCCCCCCAGCTACCTCCTACCATCCCTGCCAAGCAGAATCAAGCTATGTGGGCCTGATTGAGCTTCAGGGTATCGATGCATGAAGCTATTTCCATTCTTCATAATTAGCATAATTTTGAAAGAACACTTAACAGTGATAGAGTTAGAATTTTTTTTTTCCTGCCTGCAAATTGGGTACCAGGTTGCAAAGCACGAGAGCCCCTCCCCCACCCCACCTTACTCCCACTTGCAAATATGAATCAGACGTTTACTCTGTTCTACTTCCCTCTTAAAAAAGGAAAGCAGAATCTAAACCTAATTAAGACAGCACTTCAGATCTGTAACTAAATTCATTCATAGCCCAACGGCACTGGGGCGCTGGGCTTCCTCTGGCCTGCTCACATTGTGAATATGGCGCAAATCATTATCATTTACCAGTTATTCTCCAGTTTAAGGTACTAAAGAAAGCTTTAAAAGTTTTTCCCTGCTCTCACACTTGGTAGGGCCACAGGACGTCCATCACTTTGATTGCAGGTGGCACCGAGGCCCCAGACTTAAGGCTCAGAACACCTTCCTGGTTAATTAACAGCTGCAGGCACTTGCAAGAGTTTATTCAAATGGCATTCACGACCTTGTTCCTTGGCAGCCAGAGCTGGAAGCGAGAGAATCCAGAGTGAGCTCCTCTTCTGAGCTCCAGTGGCTTACACAGGGCTTGGAGGTAACAGCAGAAGCTGTTGGGTTATTTACCCTGAAACTGCTTGCTGTGCAACCCCAGAGATCCATGGCCTCTCTGAGCCTCATTTGCCCCATCTGTAACAAGGAGGGTAGGGGAGAGGGTCCCACACCTACTTCACAGGACCATTTTGAGATTCCTGCAGTCAGCCAGCCACTGTGCTAGGCAACAGGGAGACAAAGGAAAATAAGACAGAAGTGGTTTCACTGTATGAGAATGTATTCTGAATGAGTGATTTCAACCAGAGGCACTGTTGCCCCTGGGGGACACTGAGCAATGGCTGGTGACATTTTAGGTTGTTACGACTGGAGCCAGAAGGTGCTCCGGGAGACCAGTAGTCAGATGGCTAGGGTACCGCTGAGCCTCCTGCAGGACTGAGGACAACCAAGTGTCGCTCACCTGGTGATGAAACAGTGCCCAGGCTTGGAACTTTCAGATCAGATCAAGGCAGATGGGAGGAGGAGAATTTCAGTGCATTGCCCCAGGGTTTGTGAGAATGAAACAGTCCCTAGACAGGGCTCAGGGCTCGGTGGCTCTCAGTTCATGGTCATCCCCTGCTGACCTTCACTGGCATCCCCTCCATTCTCCCAGAATGAAGGCAGAATTTGCATTCATTGAGGAAGAGCATTATCACTCCAGGTAACATAAATTGACTGGGATCCAGCTGTGTTCTGGCTCTTGATTCCATCTCTATCAAAATCCATCCCCATCAACAAAGGGCAGAGGGACCCCAGAATGGGATCCCAGCCTACTAGATAAGGACGTGGCCTGCAGGATGAGGATTCCTTTGCATTCACCTTCCTTCCTCATTTAAAGACTCCCAGCCCGAACTCTTCTGGGGAAGATTATGAATGAGTCACCCAGTGAATCACTGGAGAATGCTGTCTCCAGAGCGCTGGCTGAGAACCCACCCAGGTGACATGAATCTGCCCTTCTGAGTTCTTTTCTCCCGCTCCTCACAAGACTAAAAATAAAACAAAATTGTTAGCATGACTTACTGCAATAACTTTTATAAAGATAATAGGGAAATAAAGTGAAGATGCTGCGAGGCCAAACTGGGAGGCTCCAGGAGTGAGGATTCGGGCAGGGAAGAGGCTGAAGGTTCTCCTGTGGGCATCAGACTCATTCAGCACCTGCTACTCCTACATGTCATCCCTGCTAAGAGGTGAAGGCGGAGTTGGAAGAGAACAGCAGCCCGTGATTCAGAAAACTGGAGTCTTAATACCAGTGGGCTTGAGAAACACCTCAGCTGCTCTGAGAGTCCTCTTTCCTGGTCAGCAAAATGGGCTTTCATGGTACAGTGAATCCCCAGTTGAGGAATATTCGAGTTGTGAACTTTCACAGGTGTACTATGAAAGACTCACTTTGTCAGATTATGAAGGAATCCAGTGTATGAATGTTCTTCCAGAAGTGAACTCATCCAGAAGTTGGGAACTTAATGTATACCCAACCCTCGATTAGTGAGTGACATTTAGGTCTTTGAACACTAAGCAGCCTTCTACAATCAGTGCTCAGTGTTGGGGTTGTGAGGATAGCATTGTAATTCTGTCTTCATCTTTTAAAGTTATTTTCTCAAGTAGTTTTGGGTGAAATGATATCTGAGATTCACTTTAAAATAACCCAGGGGCATTAGCCCTGAATCAAGGCCTTGTGCTTTGCGGAAGCTGTTAGTTTCAAGCAGGAATCTAAAGACATGTCTTTCTATGGTCCTTGGACCATTTCAGAACTTTAGAAATTACACAGAGTCAGGTTACTAAAAAAATAAAATTTGAGCCAAGTGTAGTGGTGCATGCCTGTAATCACAACACTTAGAAGGCTAAACCAGGAAGATTTAAGTTCAAAGCTGCAAGCTCAAGGCCACCCTTGGCTACATAGTGATTTCAAGACCTGAACTGCGTAGAGGGGAAAAAATAAAAAATTATAGGTTCAAATTTATCTAAAAATATATACAAATATCAAAACTATATTTAAATTTCCCTCATTATAGTTCTTATTTATTTACATTGACATGACTTTTCAACAGTCAGCCACTTCAATTTTCTTTTAAATCTATTCACAAATTATATTTTAAACATTTATCTTCAGAGTTTCTAATTACTTCGCTCAATTTTAGACATTAAGAGTAATTCTTTATTAGACATCTATCACAACAACTAATTGGTAAAATATTTAGTAAACTGAATAGAAAAAAATAAGCTTTCCTATCAAAAGACCAAGATTCTCCTCTTCCTACTAAAGAAAAACAATTATGTGTGTAAATATATGTGTATATATGTATGATCATGTGTATATATGTTTATGTATATTGAAACAGGACTCACGTTGTTACCCAGGTTGGCTTCGAACTTCTGGGCTCAAGGGATCCTCATATCTCAGCCTCCTAAGTAGCTAGGCCTACAGGGACATGCCACCATGCCTGGCTAGGAAAACACATTTTAATTTCCAAATGTTTGGTATCCCTTGCCAAGCAAATGAAATCCACCAAAATTTGCACTCTTCATGTAACAGTCAATATTTAACAAGTGCTTCTACTGTAAAAGTACATTTTTCAATGTCTGTAATAAAAATGCACTTTCAAGATTCAGTAAACAACACAAAAAGGCTTGTAGTCTGATGGTGATTGTAGTTCTGTACCAGCCTGGAGGGACATTATGAAGTTTCAAAGGCAAAATTATTGAAAGGAGGAAAAAAAAATCCCATTTTGGGAAACTGTGTAATTTGAATGAAGTTTAAAAGATGTATCAGAGCACTGACCATCTGAAAGGGTACTATTATAAAGAAGTGGAGTATAACATCATCCTTTCGTTTTGGTAGACAACATCGCAGTAATATTTTGGTAATATATTAACAGCATTAAATTGCTAATGAGATAAATCAGGGATCTAGAGATAAGTATTGTATGGCTATATTACAAAGCAATTTGAAAATAGATTCTTTGACAAGATAATTTTACCTCTGGGAATTTATTTTGAGAAGATAATCAAATGCAGGCCCATAATTTTACCAAAAAAAAAAAAAGGGGGGGGATATGCTAATTGGAGACAGTTTTCAAATGTCTAAAGATAGGAAATAGTGAAGTAAATTTTGGCAAAGATAATTGGAATACTTTTAGGCATTAAGCATTCAAAACTTTATGAATGACAGGAATATGATAGTGATAAAAATGGGATATGAAATTTTGTAGACTGCATTTAACTGCATGGAACTAAATACTGGGAAAGGAATGTAACAAGTGGAAATATTTTTGAATGGTGGGGATAGTCATACCCTTTTTTCACTCTTTCTTTATACTTTTTGGGTCAGCTTTGAATTTAATTTTTAAAACCTCAGTTTATAGATACTAAAGGCTCTTTTGATATTTCTTCTTGTGCTGTACTCAGAGAGTGTATTTGAACATAAATATTTTAGAGAGCAAGGTTGGGGATGGAATGTATTTAAGAAGTGAAGTGAACTATTTGTTTTCATTTTACGCTCTCTGCCTTTCTAGTCCATAGTTGAGTGAGTCCCTTAGCCCTCCTTAACTCCCTACCCCAGAGCAAGATGTGGCTGCCATTGGTAACCTGTCAACCAAGTCTTTACTCTGGTCTAATGGAGACAGCACTGGACTGAAAAAGAAACTTTTATTTCTTGTCCAGATATGGTACCTCATGAATATTAGTAGCTTCTGTCTTCCCCAGGGCTGTGCTCCCCCAGGGGAATTTCTCATGTTACACAAACAAGGTCTGAGAAGTTTATGCAAACTTAGCTTAGCAAGCGAAAGCCACATTATGTTTGTCAGGATGCAAATAAGGTGTTCTTCACATGCTGCCAGGGATGGGAAGAGGCTGCTGCAACAAACCAGCTCTGTCGAGCTCTCTGAGTGTCCCTGCTGTCCGCAGTATTTCCCCTCGCCTCCGCAGATGTACGAGCCTGAGTAGGTACCGACTGTGCCGGACGGTCTGAGAGCCGGCCCCGTGGACCTGTGCTTGAGTGCTGTGAGCTCCAGCCCATGGAGGGTTTACCCTTGGGCTTGGGTGATGATTCAGATGTTGTCGGTGATGGTATGCAGTAACCGCCTGCACTTGTGTTTTTGATCCTTCCCCGACCCTTGAAGGTCATCCATCAAGGGAACTGAGGAAGGCTCAGTGGATGTACTGGGGCAGTTGCAGATGGCTGGTGGTGAGTGCAGTTCCCAAAGATCTTGAAATTCTGTGAAAGTCTGTGCACCCTTACCTCAAAGTAGATTGGCTGCTGCGATTGGGAAACCAGAACCCACTACTGTCAGTTGACAGTTTGTCATATGAACTATGTCAACTCTGGTGGATTTGAATTTCCCATTCTTCAAATGAGTATCTCTGCTGATCTCTCGCTAAGTGAGTTAACTCTAACTACCTTGCTTTTCTTCTGGGTTATAGAGTGCTGTCGTCAAATGCAAAGCCAAATGTGGGGAGAATGGGCCTGTAGTGTCCAAAACATGGACAAGGAAAAGAGGTAATTGCCATCTCTGGAACTCAATGAATGTGTGGGACTTTGCCTCATGGGAAGACATCTTTAGAAGGCCTGCGTGTTAGCCTTAACTTGCATCTACTTGATCTGATTCTAGCTTCTGAGCAGGTAGCCCACAGGACTGGGGCTTCCTTAATTTCTGTAGTGGCTTGTCCATGTAAAATGCAGTAAAAATTTGCTGTGTATCATTTCATTAAGTGCTAAAGACAATTTTTAAAAACTAGCACAAGGACAAGAGAAGTAGGTGAGAGATAGATGGAAAACTGACAGTGAATTGATAGTAGTGGTGGCTAGGGCTGGGTCTCTGGGTCTTCATTATTCTAGTCTGTTCTCTCTGCTTTGAATTTGAAATTTGTTTCATGATCGTAAGCTTCCATGCTGTCTTCAAGAACTGAGAGTCTATCTTCAGCTTCATTCAAGTGGTTTTGCCAGCTTTCAATGGAATTTTTAATTCCCTGAATATCCCTTTGAATCTGTTGCATTCATTCTAATTATGTCTTATATTGTTCATCCAAAGTTTCCATCATTTTCTTATGTTCTCTATTTTTTTATCTAGATCTTCTTTGGATACACACAGCATTTCTTTCATGATGTTTGTCATTCCATTTTTTACCTGAGACATTATTTCTGATCTGATTTCCTCTATAGCTTCATGAAGTTGTTTCTTTACTTCAGTTGCCATCATTTCAGAAAGTTCAGTTGTGTGATTCCCAGTGTCTCTTGGGTTTGTTCTCAGTGGGCTGGAGGACTGAGACTGCATCTTGCTCTTTTGTTTTGTCATTTTACTCTGGGACCTGTGTGGCTGGGCAGGCAGCCTCCTGATGGATTGCACTGAAACACTGCTGGGTAGAGCTTGGATCCTCCAATATCCCTGTGGCTAGCTGGGGCGCACCCCCGAACTATGGCACCAGAGCCTTGTGCTCTGTGGCCTGTGAGGCTGGCCACATGCTCCCCTGATGTACTGTGCTGAGTTGCTCTGGGACACTGGACTGGGCAGAGCTTGGATCCTCCCTGCAGCTAGCACAGGCACACCCCTGGAGTGTGTCACCAGGGCCTAGAACCTGGCTGAGTGGAGTTCAGAACCTCCACAACCCAGGTGGCTAGCAGAGACGCACCAGCGGGGTGTGGCACTGGTCATTGTGCCTGGCTGGGTGGAGTTCAGAGCCTCCAGGACCCAGGTAGCTAGCAGGGATGTACCCCCAGTGTGTCACCAGGGCCTAGTGCCTGGCTGGGTGGAGTTCAGAACCTCTGCGACCTAGGCAGCTGGCAAGGATGCACTCCTGGAGTGTGGCGCTGGGGCCTCACACTTGGCTGGGTGAAGTTTAGAGCCTCTGGAGCACAGAAATTTGGCATCATTTAAAGTTATCTTTCAGAAGAGAGTTCTGGAGATTGTTTCACAGCAGTGCAAATGTACTTAACACTATTAAACTACTCACTTAAAAATGGTATATTTTGTTGTTACATAAATTTTATACCACAATTAAATATGTATAGTTAAGACAGTAATTTAAATCAGTACTATGTAAGACATAGGGAATGCAGAAAAGTAATAATATCAGAGGAAAAAAAAAAAAAGAAAGCCAAGATGCAAAGGGTATAGCTCTTCTGCATTCTTTTCTGGGAGTTTGTTAGGAACAACTGTTAGGGAACAGGGATGTCCTGTACTGGGTGACAAAGGGGTAAAAGGGGAGCCTTGGTTGGGACATTGAAATTGCTGCCTTGGGGCTGAGCTATACCCTGGAGGAGTATGGAGTTTAGAGAGAGGTAAAAGAGAGGACAGCGGAGCCCCAAATTCCTTCCCTGGAAGCCCGGGGTCACAGGCCCCTCCCTCCCAGGAGCTCAAGGGCACAGCTGGGGTGGCCCCATGTCTGCAGGGGAAGCAGTTCAGAGAGCACAGTGGCCTCTGGTTTGGCTGCGACCTAGTGCAGATTACAAGGCTTTCAGGGGACAAGAAGGAGGGTTGAGTAATTTGGACTTCAGAATGGATGAAGTAGGAGCAATACCTACTCCCCTTTCCACCTTTAAAAAACTATACATCAGAGACAGAGTCATTGGGAACTCCCTGCCATGCATCTTGGCATCATTGTCCTTTACTGTTGGGTTTCACAGAATGATCGGTGGCACTGAGCACTCTTCTGATGGCCAATACCAGCCTAACAGTGTCAGTGGCACCATGGGCTGCAGTGACAGAGTGGAGGCTCCCTGGGCGGGCCGTAGCCTCCTTTTTGGCCCTAATTCTTCAGTTATGAGTTCTGGGGACATATCCTTTCATCGCTCAGCTCCTGGTGCCCATCCTTAAAGAGAGGAGCTGAGTGTCCCTGATGCCTCTGATGGCCTCTGTGACCAAAAGAGTTTACAGCGATGGACCATTTTTGTCCCCATTTACAGTCATTTCTGGGTGGCAAATGACACTGGATATGTCTCAGTGATGACTTGGGGGCCTGTGCGTGACAAACTGTTGTTCCTTCTCCTAAGTCTTCTTTCTGATTCTTAGCTTAGAGTTTAGGGAAGACTCTTATCCAGGGTCCCAGTTTGGTGGCTGCCAGGGTTATAATTAGTAGCACAAATCAGGTCTTACCTTGAAGTTCTCCATGAAGGATGCCTGGAGAGCAAAGCCGTGCTGGTACTTCTGGGTTTTCCTCATAGATTCCTGAAGCTTTTCAGTTACTGTAGTTCACAGGTTTCAAAAGATTTTGTACGGTGCATAACATGCTTTTTAAAGAAATGAGAACCGCCAAGCGTGATACACATAGCCCACCCTGCATTTCTTTTTCTTCGCTGGGTTTTGAGTCACATACTTAGAAGATCAGCCAGGCTCAGCCTCAAACTCTTACTTATCCCACCATCACTTTCCAATTGTTTTCTGAGTCCTTGTCCTGGACTTAATAGAAAATCTAGGGGATGTGACCCAGTTAGGATAGAGGTTTTCAAATGATGGCAGTGGGTCTCTATTTTTCAACAAAACTGTGTTCATTTTCTGAGACTGCCACAACAAATTATGACCAAGTTGGTGAGTTACAGTAACAGATGTGTATTTCTCTCGTGGTCCTGGAGATCAGAACTCTGAAACTAATTTGTCAGCAGGGCCATGCTCCTCCCGCACCTCCAGGGGAGAATCCTTCCCTGTCTTCCAGCCCTTGGTACAGGCGTTCTGATCGGTGACTGCTGTCACGTGGCCTCCTCCTCTCTCTTTGTGCCTTTTCTATGTGTCTGTTCTAAGGACACTTGGGTTTCTGGGCCCACTGAGGGAATCCAAGTTAATCTCATCTCAAGATCTTTAACTGAATTACATCCATGAAGGCCCTTTTTCCAAACAAGGTCTCCCTCCCCTGCACCTAGACCTCAGCCCCACCTCCTGCCCGCGTCACTGGTTGCATGGGCCATGCCTGGCGGCTATAGAGCAGGGCTTCTCAGGCTAAGCACTGGTGACACTGTGCTACTTTTTCTCCTGGCTGCTGGTCGGCATCTCCGGTCTCCGCCCGCTGGATGCCAGCAGCATCCTTCATGTCCTTGTGACAAGCAAAAATGTCTATGGGCAAGGCCTAGGGCCCCCTGGGGACAGCATTGCCCTGCTGAACCACTGATTTAGAGGAACTGTCCTCCTTCCAGCCATCCTGTCAAGTATCAGGGATAGACAGTGATTTTCCTGATAGCATTTTTCTTAAAAAAATTTAAAAAGAGGTCCACATATTACTATATGGCCAGGATACCTGGTAGAGGAGTCCAACAAACTGAGTAATGCAGTCAGAACCGGACCGTTTTCTTTCACAACCATCTCCTCCTGGTTTTTGGTCTCCAAGCAGAGCCAGAAAATGTCTCTAGTCATTAGCCTAGAAAATGAGGTCCACTGTGTTTATTTCAAGAATGGGGACAGTCTAAGGTTCTGTTCTCAGCTGGGCCTTGGAGACCTCCCCTGGTCACTCTTCAGGTGGTCGTGGGGGTGGTCTGAAGACCTGCTTTACGTCTGTCCCTCTGCCCTGCTGCCTTCCTAACCGTAGACATTGCTCAGTAACTCTTCTCCCTGTTCTCCAACCTGAGTTGGAATCTGAACTGAAATAGTTGGCAACTTTTCCTAAAGGAAAATCACCGTCTGCAGGGAGTTTTTCTGCCTCCAAGACTGAGACCCAGGGACGTCCAGGGCTCAGGGTTGATTTCACCTGGCAATCTTGAACAGGCAGAACAGGCAGACAACGGAGGAGTAGTGGGGGCTGTGAAGGCCAATATGGCCTTTTGCTGGGTCCTCCCTCCCCTGCCCTCCTTCTGTACCGTCATTTCTGTGCCTGTACAACAGCGAGTATTCAAAATCCTCTCTGTGTGCCTGACTTGTTGAGAGGCTTGAGAGGTTGCTGGCAGTTTGCCCAGGTGAAAAATCCCAGGATCTTAGACTTGAGGACCATCTTGTCTGTCTTCCCACTGCCCAGCAGGAATGCCCTCCTCTCCCAGCCCGATCCCTGGACACGCTCAATCCCGACCTGAACATCCGTAGTGGTGAGGGGCTGACTACCTCCTGAGACAACCGGTGCATCTGTGCCAATGTGTCTGCTTCATCGCGATCGCATCTTACGTCTGCTTTTGGCTCCTGCCGTGAAACACAGTGGAGCTCCTCTTCCGGTGGCAGGGTCTCATTCAGGCCTCCTGCTCATTCCTTGAGGCTAAACTTCCCTGGTCCTTTGGCCATTGGGTGGCTTCTAGATCCTCCCCTCTCCCAGATGCCTTCCAGCAGATAATTGAGTGCGGCATGGCCTCTCTCAGTGTGCATTCTGGGATGACCATGTGGGACTGTGGGTGTCACCCCCTTGGCCCATACTGTCAGTGTCATCCCTGGCAGGGACATATACTAACACTCTGCCCCTGATAATCTCCTGTCTGCAAGAGCTAGTCCCCCAAACCTTTCCCAGCCTGTCCCTAAGTTCCTATATGCAACCACATTTTATCCTGGGAGCTCACAGTCATTTTTTAGCCTATTTTATTGATTTCTGAATCTTGATATACCTGCAGTGTTAACCAATGAGTGTAACAGGCTGACGCCTTCATCGCAGGTATAGAAAACGGGAGGGCCAGGGCTGCCTGGCGCACCACAGTGCCTGTGACCTTTATCCTGTGTGACCTCCGTGCACCTGCTGTGCTGGTTTGCAGTGGTTCATTCAGCTGTGACCCCAGCACCCATGCTTTCCCTGCAGACCCGGTCAGAGAACCACAGAGGAAATGAAGTCAATCTGGCGTGACTTTTTCCTGCTGAACTCTGTCGACATCCGACAGTGACGGCTCCCTTCTCACAGAACACATAAATCCAGGACTTAACAGTCCATCCTTGGATTGTGCCAGGCTTCCAAACCATCAGCTGTCATGTCAGCAAGCAGCTGTGTCCCCCCTTCATGATAAATCGGGGTGAAATTTGCATTTCACGTGTACCTTGACTGTTTTCCTCCATTCTTCAAGCCATACCCAAGGTGTCGCGGCACTGCCAGCGGTGAGGATTGAAAGGAGGGAGAATGCAGCTGCTTCCTGCCGCTGGTTCACCTGGCTGTCAGCTCTGCCACCTGCTTGTCCCAGTCAAGGCCTGGGGACAGTAGCTCTGCCTCCACCCAGGAGGGATTTCTGCCGCTGAAGCCTAGCTGTGCGCCTGGACCTGTTGCTGTCCATCCTGCTAGATGCGGAATGTGGTCTTGATGGTGGGATTTCTGTGCCATCTCAGAATCCCAGCTTCTGTTCCCATCTGTGTCCTGTGCATGACTGCTGTCCTTCAGTCCATCTGCCCCTTCATGTGGCCTCCTGTTCAGGGTTCCGGGTTGAATCTACTGATAGACAGTACCAAAGGACCTGCCTCTGGGTCGCCTCCCTGTCTCCAGTGCCTGACTCAGCCAAAGTCTAGTCCTTACCAGCCGCCTGAACTCCAGAGTGTGCTCCACAGCCAGCTGCAGGCTGGTCCCCACCCATCCTGGCATCAACCTGCCCTCAGAGCCTGGCCTCCCAGAACCATGACAGTCTCAAGTCAGCCTGGACTTATGCTAAAAACTAGGGATGCTCTGATGGTATAACCTGGAAGGAATAGAAGTAGACAAATTGTAGGGAGGTTGATCTAGCCAAGCACAGACAGGTGTGAGGTTGGGGAGCTTAAGGCTAGAATTGGGGTGGTGGAAGCCTTCTTTCCCTTGGTGGGAGGTTTGGCGATGGTTGTCTTCTTGACAGACACAGCATGAGAACCTTCACCAAAGATCACAGAGGAGCCAGTGATTTGCCCCACCCCAGGCGGGGAGCTACCCTCCCCAGGGTTGGTGACCCGCCTCCCTTGAAGTGGGAAGCACCCACCAAGCAGGGAGACTGGTCCCCATCCATCCTGGCATCTGGCACAAGACGGCATCTGGCTCCCTCTGGTGACAGTGTGAAATATCTAAGCGTGCACCAGCACCTCTGACTGGAACGCACTAGTGGAGTGGATCCTGTGGCTGCAGGTTGGTCATCGCACTCCTCTGTGCCTCAGTTTCCTCACTAAGCAGGAGACGAAGATGCATGCACATCTCCAGGTGGGCTGTGAGGATTAAACTGTGTACAGTGTCTAAAGCACTTGGCCTTTGGCAAGTATTTTAAAAAGAGGGATGGAGTAGCCTGCACATGGGTAGTCATGGGGTTTCGTTTTGTGAGTAGTGAGGACAGACTTAGGTCACCATGTCCCCATCTGTGACGTGAGCATCTGAGCGTGACATGAACGAGAGGGACAGTGCCCACCGAGGACGATGAGTGGACTGGGAGAGCAGCTGCCGGGGGCTGGGCCTGTCCCCAGGCAGTGCTGGCATGGGGCCTCGCCTCTGCCTTCATCTTGCTGTCTCCCAAGGCCTGGAGACAGCGACCATATGTGGGGTTCTGTAAGCCTCAGCGACCTCCGCCACAGCACTGTATAGAGAGCTTCCCTGGCCCCTGGGAAGGTTCATGATAGCTTCGCAAACACGCTGATGGTGCAGGCCGAGCCTGTGAGGGTGGCAGGACAGACAGCACCTTCTGCAGGAGTGGCCAGCACGGGCCAGGAAGGGAACCCAGGAAGCGCAGCGTGCCAAGCAGCGCCCCCTTGTGGAGAGAGGAGGCACGAGCTGCACCGTCTCCTGCAATCAGGTGCCCTCGCCTCTGGCTGAAGAGGCCACAGCCCTGCGGCACAATTGCGGAGTCCCGCTGGCTTCCCTGCGGCTTCTTCCCCTGTTCTGCTGAGTTTCCGCGGCCTGAACCACCGTGTCCAGGTCTGTCTTCCTCAAGTTCATCTTCCAGGTGTACCGTTCAGGTGAAGCTCACCGGCGCCCGGGAGCTGCCCTTCTCTGTGCTGGAGGCGCAGCGCAGCCCGACCGCAGAGCCTCGGTGCCCAGCCATCGCCCGGCCCTCCCCTGCGAACCACGCCACGGGCTCTTTCCCAGGGGCCTCACGCCATCGTCGGCCTCACGTTCTGGGTTCCCTGCCCCTGCCTTTGCCTCTGTCTGAGGGACTGCCTTCAGCTCACCCTCCTTCGGTTTTCTTAAATCCTTTCTTTTTGTTATTTAAACCTCCCGCTTAACAAATGTGTATCCTTGGGCAAATTAACCTCTCTGTGCCTCAGTTTCCTCCTGTAAAGTGGGAGTGAACCTGCTGGGAGGGCCATGGTGAGGATAGGCGAGACGGTGCATGGCCCTTGCTGCGGTGCCTGAGCCTTAGCTTTCCAGGCGTCAGCGCCACCATCAGTCACCCGCAGTGTCATGCTTGCCAGGGGTAAACCTGCTTGGAATCCCAGCTCTGGGACTGTGCTGAGCGGGGTCTTCCCCTGGGCTGCTGTCCTGCAGTCCTTGCCGTGTGCGAGCTCACAGCCCCCGGGAAGACAGTTGGTCTTGGGAGTGAATTGCTGCAGGCTTCCTCAGAGCCTCCCCCGGGGGGCACAGTGAGGTCCAGGATGACAGCAGGGTTGGACCCCTGAGAGCGCCCTGCCCGTCTTCGCCTCAGCCTGTCCTAACAGCAAAGCGGTGCCCGTAAAGCTGTGCTGCCCGTACCTCCCTGTTGTATCTGGGACAGCTTCATTAATGCCCGGTGACTCACCCTCGGCGTCCGGTGTCTCATGCCACCAGGCAGCACACTACAGATCCCTGTAGTCATGCGCTTGCCACACACCAGGCTGGCCAGCTGCGTTTTCTAGGGCAGCGTGACAGAGTACCGAGGGCTGGGGCTTCAACAATGGGAATTTATGTCCGCACGACTCTGCAGGTGGGAAGCCCGAGATGAAGGGGTCGGCATGGGTGGCATCTGGGGCTCCTCTGCTAACATCAGAGGTCACCTTCTCATTGTGCCCTCGGGGGCTCTTTCCTCTGTATGTGCACCCCGTTGGCACCTCCCCACATGTCCTCTTAGCACGACACCAGTCGCTTTGGATTAGGGTCCACCATAAGAGCCTCAGTTTAACTAAATTGACTTTGCGAAGTCTTCTCTCTACACAGGTTCACGTTTTGAGGTACTATAAATCAGGGTTTCAGCATATGGATTTGGGGGGACCCATTCAGTCCCTAACGGGAGGAAAGCAGGGCAAGTGTGACCCTTGATCCCAGGCCCTGCCATCTCTCCACTGCCCCCTACTGGACGCTGGCATGGGCAGCTGACCATGAGGACAACAGAAAAGGGGCTTGTGCTGTGAGGCAGAGGCACTGCAGGGGTAGCTTCCGGCAGGACAGTACCATATGGTCCCCTTGGGTCTCTCATTTCCTCCGTGCGGTCTTGGGTCCCAGCATCACCCGGAGCTCTCCTGCCTGTCAGAATAGCATCCCGATCAGATACCCCACGGCCAGTCAGGCAGAGAGGCCGGTGCCCTCTCCCTGGGGGTGCCCTGCTGGGGCTGGAGGGAAAGAAGTTTCTGGCTGGCTGCACCCTGCAGAAGCCTGACTACGAAGGGTGACATTCATTCCCCAGGCTTCCCATCTCTCGCGGGCCTGGTTGGCAGTCAGTTCACAGCTCAGCTGCCTGGCCCAGAGTCCTGCCTTCAGCTACGGCTCCTGTGGGAAAGAGAATACTTTTAACGAATGTAGGTGCCCTCCCTGAGCCTGTGGTATGGTAGTATGCCTGGTCCGTGGAACGTGGCTTTTGTCCCCAGGCAGGTTCTAAGCAGAAGTCTAGAAAAGGGAGGCACTGTGTTACAGAGAGAAGAGGAAGGAAGGAGAGTGGAACTCCAGGAAGGCTTCTTGCGGGAGGTGTCTTCATGGAAGACGTGGACTGGTGGTTCGAGCTTTGAGGTTCTGCTAGGACATGGGTGAGGGGCAGAAGCTGGGTTGAGGATGGCCATGGCCCTGCTGCACAGCACCAGGACTCTGTCCCTGTGTGAGCACAGAGGTGGCAGCCCACAGGCCTGCTGCGGTGGGCTGTGCAAGAGATTCAGGTTCTGCCACCATGCAGGGTGACCTCAGTCTGGTCCCGGGACAACGATCGGTGCCCCTTGACCTTGCAGAGCAGACATCGGGTAGGCCCCGTGTCCTTCCCTTCATCCGTGCACCCTCAGACGGCCTTATAGATACCAGCCACTTCCTTGCTCAGCTCTAGAAAGAGAAGCTCAGGCGAGGTCAGTGAAGGCAAAGCACTCTGTGGCCTCAGGTTTTCAGCCCACTGTCTGAACACTCCTGGGAGCTCAGAGAAAGCCCAGTGCCCAGGCAGCGCCCCAGCCAGCTCGGTCAGCACCTCCAGCCTTGGGACCACAACCTTAGTATTCATGTTTAAGTTTCCCAGGTGATTCTGGCAGCTGAGTTTAAGGTCCTGTGCTGAACCTGCTCTGTCCCATGCCCTGTGGCCCTAGCAATGGTGGTGTCTCACTTGAAAACTGTGCAATGGAGAGAATTCTATTACATGAATCATGTACCGAAGCTGACATGTATTATGTGTTCAATAAACACCTCTTCCCCAGTGCTGCCTCAAACTCGGACAGTTAATGCTGTGAGTAGTGGGCACTGGGTAAACAAGGGTACCTGTTTTGCAGGCTTCCTGCTGCTTCTAGATTGTTTTATTCATGCACATCTAATGAAGAAAACTCCTTGTGAGAGCAGAGCTTTCAACCTGTAGCTCTCAAGGCAGCGGATACGTTTGGATAAACTGAGGACATGGGAGGAATGCAACATTCTGACTGAGGATTTCAGGGGGGAAAGGTAAAGATGTTCTAGGGCCAGGAATCTCTCTCTTTTCCAGGCTCGTGCTGCCCTCTAGTGGGGAAGAGCCACAGTCAGCTGGAGTTTCCTAAGCATTGGAGAGGACCGTCCAGTTTTAAAATGACCCCAGCTAAGTAAAAGACACTGGAGGAAGCCAGTCCTGCAGCCCTCCCTCCTCCCTAGCCTCATCCTTCCTGAGACACAAAGATCATTCTAGGAAGCATCTGTTCGGTTGCAGGTATTAGTTGCATGATATTTAATTCTCTCTGTTCAACAAGGTGGATGCTCCAGGCTCAGTGTTGAGAAGTGAGTCATCCAAAAATTGAGAAGTAAAACAGGATCCTAACCTGGTTGTAATCCAGTCTGCCTTATTCTAAAACCCTCTGCGCTATGCCAAGATGTCTATTCTTCCAGGAAGAACAAATCCTCGCGGTCTGAGGTCATATCTGCCCCCATCAAAAATAAGCTGTGTTGTCTGGTAGTGACTGACTGACCCTCTGAATTCCCACTTTCTCATCCACAAAGTGAACATCCAAATATTTAGCAAGTGGCCCTGAGAGTGATTATTTGGCCTCAGCTGTATCAGAAAGGATAAAGACTGAAGGAAGTGATTACCTCGAGGTGGTGGGATAACAATGGCTTTCCCGCTTCCTGACTTCGTGGCTTTCGTAATTAGACAAACCAAAAGTCTCATTAGACTTCTCTCCTTCCAAAGAGGTGGAAGAACTCACCCATGCGTGCCAGCCCAGGGAGCTGTTCTAGGAGAGAGAACTTTTGTTTTGTGTTGTTGTATTTGTTTCAAGCAAATCTCAAGATCCCTCCCCAGAACACTGCCCCGGAAGAGGTCTGACATTTTGTCAAGTGCAGAGCCCTGGGCTTTGCCCCTCCTGTGCCCCGCTCAGTGATGTCTCAGTCATGGCTGAGAAGCCAAGGCTGTCACCCGAGACCTCAGAGTCCCATAAGTACCCTCCAGGGCAAGATAGATTGGGAGCCAGAGTCTGTTGGGCTGGACACGGTGACTCTTGGGTGCATTAAACTCTCCCCAAAACTGAGCTATAGCCATAGATATTTTAAAATATTTTTTGTTATGAGGCAAGATCTTGCTAAGTTGGCCAAGCTGTGCTTGAACTTGCAATCCTCCTGCTTCAGCCTCCCAGAGTGCTGGGATTACCCCACCACCCCCACTCATAAGGACAACCAGGAAAACCAACCACATGCAGGTGCCTTCCACCCACACCTCAAGTTTCATTGCAGTGTTTAATTCTAGTCTTGAAAAAAATAATTGAGAGAAAAATCTTAACATTTGTTTCCTGGATCTTAGTCATTAAAGGAACTCTGTTGACTTCTTTTTTTTAACTACTCTTAAAAAAAATAAATGTTTACACATAGATACATACTGGAAGGGCACATGCAAATGATACCAGTGCTACTCTGCGGCAACGTGAGATGCCGATGTATACCATCTTTCTACTCATGGCAGTTAAGACGTACTGAGCGCTGACCGAATGCCAAGCACCACGGAAAGTCCCTGACACACATGAATCACTTCAGCCTCAGTCCTGCGAGATGAGTGCTGTTATTATTCCACCTCCGGATAAGTGAGGTCATTCCCAAGGTCACCCAGCGGGGGCGTGCAGGCCCTGACCATTGGCTGCTGGTTGGTGTCCTCGGCTGCTGTCTTGGGCCCCTGCTCCCTAGGTGCCATGTGTCAGGCCAGTCTCCAGGGCGCACGTGTTTCTTTGAAAGTGAAGAAAATGGGTTTGGAGCCGGGCATGGTGGCGCACGCCTTTAATCCCAGCACTCGGGAGGCTGAGGTAGGAGGAGTGTTGTGAGTTCGAGGCCGGCCTGAGCTACACAGTGTGACCCTGCCTCACAAAAAAAAAAAAAAAAAAAAAAACCAGGGCTGGGAGTTTGGCTCAGTGGCTTAAGCGCCTGCCAGGTTGTGAGTTTAATCCCCAGTACTGCAAAAAAAAAAAGAAAAAAAGAAAATGGGTTTGGGGTTTAAATTAATCTATATGTTCTCATTGATGCAAAACAAAACCGAAACAGAGTAGCACACAGGAGAAAACACATACATGCACTAGTCATTAGATGGAAACAGGAGAGAAGTTGTTTCTTTATATGACTCTCTGTTTCCCACATTCTGTAAATAAGCATCTACATAAGAGATCAAAAAAGTAAAACTCATGAAGCAGAAAAGGAAAATTCTGCTGCTGAAAACTTCAATCAGAACAAATAGCAGGGCCGGGGATTTAGCTCAGTGGCCTAAAGCGCCTCATGAGGTTGTGAGTTCGATCCCCAGTACCGAAAAAAAAAAAAAAAAAAAGTAATATCTGTGTTCCAGGAACTGATGTGACATGAAAGACCCCTTAGGAAATAGGAATTGTCGTTAGCCTATTTCACAGAGAGAGAAACTGAGGCTCAGAAGTGCTCATGGTTCTGTCTAGTTGGAGAGTGGTAGGGGTACTAGATGACCCTGGGTTTGGGAGCAGCCAGTTTGGCTTTGCTTTCAGCAACATAAAGAGTTCAGGCCCCCAGGTGGCAGAGCCATGCAGCTGCAGGGTCAGCCTGTGCCCCTCTGTCTGGGCTGACTGTTTAGGAGGACCCAGGCCCCCTGCGTCACTTTGTTCTGGGGAAAGGTCAGTGTTTTGTCACAGTGCTGCACGCTGCGCTGTAGCCAGCTGATGACGGCGTCTTGGAGTGCGGCCCTTCCGCTGGCTGCAGGAGCCTCAGCTGATGGACAGAGGGGAGCCGGCATCTACTGTGTCTTTGCCGCCCCATGTTCTGGCACAGGGCAGAGCCTTGGAGAATCAGCGGAAACTGATGTTTGTGATGTCCGTGGTCCGCGCCAGTCACACAGAGCCACTGCATTCACTTTCATGTGCTCCTCTTTACATCCCATAAAATATCTGATTGATTAGCACCTCCTTTTCCAATATAGAAGCCAATGCAGAGAAGCCAGGGGACTGGGCCTCATTCCTAGCCATGAAGTAGGGGCTCCAGGATCCACACAGCCCCGCTCTAGAATCCCCTTCACACCAGGCCAACTGCCTCCTGAAAGCAGGAGGGAGCCCATGCACGAGGGCCATCAGCCCCCCATCTGTGCTGGGGCTCCTCATTCAGGTGGCTGCCTTGGGGCTCGATTTTGCTTGTGAGCTTAGCTTATGGAGCTAGAGCTTATGGGGACCTGGTTCTGCAGAAAATGGACAGCGTGATTAAGCTGACGTCTAGGAGCCATGTGTCATGGGTCAAGCTGCTTGACCACTTGGGGGACTATGGGGTGGTGGTACCCACTGACTCCCTGCACTGTTAGAAGGAGCCGTGAGATGACAAGTGTGAGTCACACAGCTCTGGCCTTAGCCTCACACGGTAAGAACTCCCCAGAGAACCGTTGGTGTGCCTGGACTTGAATCTCATGGGCACAGTCATGTTTTGTGCACGTTTTTGTTTTGTTTTGTTTTGTTTGTGTGGCTAATACTTATAATTAACCCTGTCTAAAATAAAAGATAAATGTAGCAATACATAATAGAATAACAATATAACTTGTCTTCTTTTCCTTTTTACTCAAAGCATAAAGCAGAGACAGTACACCAAGTTCACATGGAACTTTTAAAAAAGCAAATGCACATATTGAACATGGAAATTCAGTAGTAATTTATCACCCTTCCCCAACTACCTTGACCTTTTCCAATTTCATAATCAATATGATCTTACTGCTTACTGGTCACCTGACCAGTACATTTCTGAATCTTGACAGCAATCAGTTATGGACACGAGGATATTGGTACAAAGGCATGCAGTTTAATAAATTGTTGTGAAACACTCACTCACGTAGTCTGTAAACAGATGAAGCACAAGCCAACACCGGAGAACCATTCCCCTCTTGCCCTACCCTAACTCCTTCCTGATCATATATAATCCCCTCCTTTCCCTGCAGCAGGAACCACAATCCTCCTATAAGATTCATTTCTGTGGTTTTCTTTATAGTCTGACTCCCCAGTTAGATAACTCACTAAATGGTTTAATTTTGCTACCTTGAATTCAGTACAAATGCGATCATTCTAGTCTGTTTTATTGCTCAGAAATGTGTCTTTCAGATTCAGTCATGATTTTGATGATTTGCTCTTGATAAGCATCCTGCACGTAATCTGTCTTGCAGTGTAGAAAGCAGAGAGATCAGACTTTATCTGTCTTAACTCGAGGTAGCCATCTGAGTTGTTTCCAAACTGGGGATCTTACAGGCTGCTGGTACAAGCGTTCTTGGGTCTATCCCTGTCTTACTTTCTCATTGCTGAGACACAATAGCTGGCACTCACCATTTCAAAAAGGAAAGGTTTATTTTGCCTCACAGTTTGTAAAGGTTTCAGTCCATAGTCAGCTGGCTCCAAAGCAGGACAGCTGGCAGCAGGGCATGGGAGAGGGGCCTATCAGAGGAGAAACAGTCCATGGCAGGGCAGGCAGGAAAAAGAGAGGGGTCCAGGGAGAAAGGAGGGAGATAAACTGTTTCAGGCCAACCCCCCAATGACCCAACGCCCTCCAACATAACATTAGGTATAAGCTCATCACTGGACTAATCTGTGATGAGTACCACATCCCACTGATCCAGTCACCTTCTCCAGACCCCACCTATGAATACATGAGGCTTTGTGTGTGTGTAGGCGGGGAGTACCTCTCTATATAAATCATAACATTCCTACAGTTCATGTTGGCACACTTTCTGTTGGGAATTTACCTGGGAATTAGAATCAATTGTCATTTGGGTTAATTCATCTTCAAGTTTTTGGACACTATCAGAGTTTTACTGAAGTGATCAATACGTGCCCCTACCAGCATTACACAAGATTTTCTAATACTTTATGTCCTTGAGGACACTTGGGATCATCAGATTCTTCAGCCAGCTGAAAATGTAATGAAGTCTCACTGGGGTTTGAGTTTATATTCCTCTGATTTTATAATGAGTATGTTTTTATATTTTCTTGTTTACTTGGATTTCCTCCTTTTTGAAGTACCTGTTCCAGG
The DNA here is from genome assembly GCA_004363535.1 of Dasyprocta punctata. NCBI lineage: Eukaryota > Metazoa > Chordata > Mammalia > Rodentia > Dasyproctidae > Dasyprocta > Dasyprocta punctata. Next base: position 1,036 of record RJWM01002949.1, on the reverse strand, counting down.
TTCTGTCCCTTTTTGTTTTTTACTGTTTTGCCTTTCTCTCATTAAAGCATAGAAATTTTAGATAATCCAGATGTGTCCTCTTATTTTTATGTATGTTATCAAAGTATGCAGTACAGGTTGCTTGTATACTTTCCCATGTCTACTTTCTCAATGACTTTTCTGATGAAGCTCTGAATTGTAATGTAGACCAATTTATTCATCTTTTCTTTGAATGGTTAGAGCACCCCATGTTTAAGAAGCATTCTACGGGGTCCTCTTCTAGAAGTTTTAGCAGTTTCTTTTTCCTTTTCCCACTTCTATCATTTTTGGTTTTACACCTGAGGTCTTTGATTTGCCTGGAATTGATTTTTACATGTATCGTGTAGTATTTTTTGCCTCTATAATTTCACCTTGTTCCAGCACCTTTGATGGAAAGACCCGCCTGTCCTCCACAACTTTGCACACACGCTGAGTCATAAATCAGGTGTCCACATAGGTGCAGATCTCTTCTGGGCTGTCTCTTCTGTCTCATGGGTGTATTTGTTGTCACTTGAGTCCCATGGCCTCATTGCAATTAGGAAGAGGCGTGGTGATGGTGGAGATCCCCAGCACTGAGAGACACAGAGTAGAGACACATGAAGAGAGCCTCAGGGTCTGGGTCCCAGCTCTGTGCCTCAGGCTGGGTGCTTTGGTCATCATTTCCAGTTCCTCTGCATGGCTGCTTGTGTCAGAAGCCCCATTCCCAGTTCTTGCCCACAGGCACGGGCCATCCTGAGCATCAGCACTGGGCCACACGAAGAGCCCCAAGGGTCTCAGCATCTACTCCAGAGTCTCAGATTGTGCCCCAGTCAACACCAGGTCTGAGGTATGACCCAGGAAGAAATGATCCTCAGGCAAATAGAGTACCTAGCACAGAAGCTTCACCCACATCCTGCTCATGCATAGTCAGTTAGGGGACCGGAGCTGTCTTCCCATTTAGCCTAGCACTTCCCCAGACTTGCCCAATGACTACGTTAGTTTCCTGTGCTACCATAATAAATTACCACATGCACAGTGG